>SJJU01002851.1:0-16889 GCA_012932125.1 Conopomorpha cramerella
CATTTTTTTAAATTTCACCATTCGAAAGCTACATTATCCACGAATAACATAAGCTAAATTTTATTTTGGAAATAAATAGTTGGAATTAAGTAAAATATTTGGGATTTTCCGAGACAAGGTGTAAAAAGCCAACCAGTAAAATTACTTATTTTGCGTACGCTGCTATAAAAGATAGAATTAATTGTAGATCTTGTAGATATCTACCTATCGAGTAAGGCACAACCATTTTTTTTTATTGAAAAATCTTGAAATTTTTAGACTTCATTTAAACGCATTTATTTTACTCAAACTGTTAATCCTCATCAAAATAAAATATTTCATCACTAAGTACAGTTTGTACAGATAATATTTGGTCTTTGAATTATTAAAATTAGACGTTTGGTGTTGAAGTTATGGCGAAATTAAAATATTACGATTTCTGCTGGACGGTCCGTTGCGAAGTGAGCGTCACAAAGGCGGGGGTGCGCGTGCAGAATGAGCGTTTAGATCTGGAGTAAGGTACCGATAATTAAAGAGTTCTAGCGTATGTAAAATAAAACTTCAAAAGTCGTACAGTACGGTACGGGTAGGTAAGTTGTAACTTTTAGGACATAGGGTAAAAATGGTACCCGAAGCGAAGCGAGGACGGGTCCACTGTAATGAAAAATCTCAAAAACGACTGGACCGATTGCGATGAAGTTTAATACGTGGATAGGCTTCCGATATACCTACGGGATCAGATTCTATACTTGATAAAAACGTGGTTCTCAGCGCGACAACGTATCAGTAATTATAAGTAAGTTACGATAAATAATTGTATGATAGTAGTGTTTATTGCTCAAAAATGAGCACAAACAGAAATGCAAAATAAATTAGTTGAACAAGAGCGGACTTATTGCAAATAGCATTTTTTTCCAGCCAAACTTAAATGTAAAAAATGAAACCCAAAGTTTATTCCGAAATGTTTAAAAAATACATGTCCGCCCGAGCGAAGTCGGGACGGGCCGCTAGTTTGTAATAAAATGACAAGCACGAAACAATAGATTGAAGCGTCGGCCTCGATGAGATACGCGGGTGAAATCGCGGAGAGTTGACTAGTTTTATTTTATAAATGCAAACCCCAGCACGTCATATGAAACGGTCATTAAACTAAATTTAAATTGTACGGTTTTCACATTTATACTGTGTACAATGTTATTATACAAAATAATCAATATTGTCAGTATGGTCCAAAGATAATACTTGTTTTATGTCAATTAACGGAACTTCTCAGTAAGCTGAGTTAGGTACGAAAAAATCTATCGTAAAGTAAGTAGTAGTAAGTAAAGTATTCTTCAGCGGGAATTACAATTGCATTAATGTTAACGCAAAAATAAAAATTTTATACACTGTATTTTTTATACATTAAGACTGAGTATTAGACAACAAAACCTAACCATCAGTCTTAAAAAACATGTTTTAATAAATGTAAACGAGCTTCCCAATGGATGTATATAAACTATAATAACATAAGTTATGAAAATTACGTTTCTCTAAACGAATTAATCCTACAGAGTTATATATTAATGATTATATACTTAAAGTAATAAAGAGAAAACTAAACTTATATAAAATAACTGATAAAAAACTTAATAGTCAACAACAAACCAAAAAGGCACTGCCTCTTTTTGGTAAACAAAAAATTAACAACAAAATTGTCCAACTTTCTGCAGACCAGAAAGTAAATAACCAAAATATGGATTCCTCTAGCATCCAATAGAAATCATCATCATCATCAGCCCATAATTATCCATTACTGGACATAGGCCTCTCCAATTGCACGCCACTGTGATCTGTTTTCGGCTTTTCGCATCCAGCTTCTGCCAGCCATCTTGCGTATATCATCAGTCCACCTTGCCTGAGGGCGTCCTACACTCCGTTTGCCGAGACGCGGTCTCCACTCGAGAACTCGTTTTCCCCAACGGTCATCGGTTCTACGGCTAATATGGCCGGCCCACTGCCACTTCAGCTTGCTAAAACGATGAGCTATGTCGATGACTTTGGTTCTCTGTCGGATCACTTCATTTCTGATTCGATCCTTCAGAGAAACGCCGAGCATAGCCCTTTCCATAGCACGCTGTGCGACTTTGAGCTTGTGGGCCAGCCGTGCCGTCAGTGTCCACGTCTCAGCTCCGCATGTCATTACAGGTAGGACACACTGATTGAAGACCTTTGTCTTCAGGCACTGTGGGATCGCTGATGTTAAGACTCGACGTAACTTCCCAAATGCTGCCCAACCCAGCTGAATTCTTCTGTTTACCTCGTCCTCGAAGTTGTTTCTACCCAACTGCAATGTCTGCCCAAGGTATACATATTTTTGAACAACTTCGAGAACGGTGCCGTGTACTGAAATCGGTTCCGGTAGAGCATGTTCATTGAACATGACCTTGGTTTTATCCAAGTTCATCCGTAGGCCGATCCGTAGAGAAGAATCAGCTAGGTCATTCAACATCAGTTGAAGGTCCTGCAGCGTTTCTGCCATGATGACGATGTCGTCTGCAAATCGCAAGTGAGAGATGTGTTCGCCATTGATGTTGATGCCACGTCCTTTCCAATGCAGCGTCTTGAACATATCCTCCATTGCATTTGTGAACAATTTCGGGGGAATAACATCCCCTTGTCTCACTCCTCGATGCAATGGTATGGGACGTGTCTGCTGATTTTGTACTTGGACGGACATGGTGGCAGCCTCGTAGAGGCATCTTATCACTTGGATGTATCGCCAGTCAACTTGGCAACGCTGCAGAGACTCCAGAACGGAGCAGATCTCAACCGAGTCAAAGGCCTTCTCATAGTCCACGAATGCTAGACACAGGGGCAGATTATATTCTTCAGTTTTCTCTATGATCTGCCGCACTGTGTGGATGTGGTCTATGGTGCCATAACCGCTCCGAAATCCAGCCTGCTCCGGAGGTTGAAATTCGTCGAGTCTTCGCGCAAGACGGTTTGTGATCACTCTTGAGAACAGCTTGTAGACGTGGCTTAGAAGAGAAATGGGTCGATAGTTCTTCAACAGGGTTTTGTCTCCCTTTTTGAAGAACAGGACGACCACACTTCTACTCCACGCCTCCGGAGTTCTTCCTTCGAAGAGGACAGCGTTAAAAAGCTTTTGGAGCTCCCTCAATATCGGTTTACCTCCAGCCTTTAATAGTTCTGTTGTAACGCCATCCTCTCCTGGAGCTTTTCCGTTTTTGAGCTGTCTAAGAGCGATCTCAATTTCGCCAGTACTGACTTCTGGCAGGTCTTCGGTGGAGTGGCGTGTCAATGTGGCTCTAGAGTCCCCATTTCGGGATCAGGGCGAGATGCATGCGATGCGTATAACTGGCCATAGAAGTCTTCAACCTCCGAAAGGACTGACGGCTTCGAAGTGACGACTTCTCCACTTGCTGTGGTCAATTTCGCAAAGTGGCTTCTTCCAAGAGATTGTACGAACACTTTTGACCCCCGATTCTGCTCAATCGCTCTTTCTATTGAAAGAGTATTGTAGCTTCGGAGGTCGCGCCGCACGTGCTTACTAATCTCCTGGTTTAGAGCCCGCCTTGCGGTCGAAGTGACGGGTGGATTCTCACGTCGTTCCTTCATCATCCGTAAAGTCTCCTCGGAAAGCTTTGACTTCCTGCCCTTACGCTGCATTTCACAAAATCTCGTACCCTCTTCCCTGAGGACCCGAGTCACATTTTCGAGGTTCTTGTTCACGTCTGCTGTTGTTTCCACGGCAACGAATCGGTTCTCCAAACTTAGCTGGAAAGCTTCGGATCCCATTATAGTTTGGAGCATGGTTGGTTTGAGCCTGGCTTTCATCAGACGGACACGTTCAGCCTTAAGGTTGATATTCAGAGAGCCTCTGACTAGTCGGTGATCGCTACCGGGATTAAACCTGTTGATCACAGAGACGTCTCTGAATATGTGCTTTTTGTTCGTCATGATGAAATCGATCTCATTTTTGGTCATAGTATCGGGGCATTGCCAGGTCCACTTCCTTTGGGGCTTTTTCTTAAACCACGAGTTCATTAGAAATAGCCCCTCTCGTTCGAGGAAGTGCATTTGCCCCCTATGATTCCTTGCTCCAAATCCATGGGATCCTACTGCCGATTCATTGCAATTCTGTACTCCCACTTTAGCGTTAAGACCACAAATCTATCTCAATAATCAATATTTCCCCATCTTTTTCAGTTCCTCTCATCAGACGCCGGCAGCTACCTGAAGAACTGGGCGGAGAAGATGAGGAACCCTCAACAGCAGTACACAGAAGATAACGAGACAGAACTCAAACCTGGCGAAGTGCCAAATCTAGAAGACTCCATGGTAGAGCTTGTGAAGAACGAGAAAGGGGAATATGAGATACACCAGCCCTCTCCCTCACGCATGCCGACTAACGTTCTGGATTCATTGAAAAGACTCTACGGGCAGAAGAAAGCTGAGGCCATAAAGAAGGTGGAAGCTAATAAAACAGAAAAGAAGAGAAGCAGAGAAGAAATTAAGAAGATAACTGATGATTTGTCGAATGTTGATTTGGATTAAAATGGTTTTGTTTCTTTCTGGGGTTCCTTTTTTGTGTAAATATATTTTTGTATTTAGTAGAATATTACAATTTGTGTTTAATTTACTACCTATGAGAGAGGACAGAAAAGATGGCCTCTGCCCAGCAGTGGGACATAAACACTAAAGGTACAATGGGTGGACTTAATACTAAAGCATTCTCTACCAGTCAACCTCACAGCATGGGAGAACATAGGTGCGGGTCGGTATTATTAAAAAGTACAATACAAAACAATACAGGATGTAGTTGGTACAAATCAAACTTAATTTAAATTAATACAACAAAAAATATAGAAACATATAATAATGATCACACACATCAAAAGTGATTAAGGATCAAGTACATTTTAGAAGATTGCAATCAAGAATATATTTTACAAAAACAGTAATAATTTATTTAAAATGTGGTGATAAGTCATTGATACAGGTATGGGGAATTAGGTAGGAGACCAATCCAGAAGATTAGATTAAATTAGATTTTTTTAGAGCTAAAAATGTTCTTTATCCCTAGACACTTTTGATTTGTGTATAATAATTTTTTTTTTGTTCGTAGCCTGATTTGTTTCCCACTGCTGGGCAAAGGCCTCCCCCCAAGTCTTCCACTCCTCGCTATTTTGGGCCACCTCCTTCCACTCCGATAGGTATCGATCCAGGTCGTCCCGCCATCTCCGCCTGGGCCGGCCCCGTCTGCGGCGACCGTCGGTTGGCACCCAATCCGTTGCGGCTTTCGCCCAACGATCAGGGTCCATTCGACTGACATGGCCAGCCCAGTTCCACTTCAGCTGAGCGGTCGCTACTCCAACATCTATTATTTGGGTTTTGGAGCACAGCGTGGTGTTCCGGATTCGGTCAACCCTCCTAACACCAAGTATACTGCGCTCCATGGCCCGTTGACAAACCTTGAGTTTGGACTTCTGAAGCTCAGTCAGTGACCTGGTTTGAGCGCCGTAGGTTAAGATGGGCAGGATGCAGGTGTCGACGAGCTTGCGTTTCAAGGAGAGTGGAAGCTCTCCTTTCATTAGCGTCTTCATGGACCAGAAGCTCTTCCAGGCGTTGTCGATGCGCCGGTCGATTTCTTTATCTTGCCTGTTTTCGAAGGAAACTATCTGGCCCAAGTAGACATACTCATCGACATAGCAGATCTCCTGACCATCTACCTCGACCCTACGTTTCGCGCTGTTGGTCATGCATTGCGTTTTAGACATGTTCATCGTCAATCCAACGTCAAGGCTTGCGTTGCTGAGATCTTGCAGCATGTCTTGGAGCTCGTTGGCTGTCGAGGCGAACAGGACAATGTCATCTGCAAAGCGTAAGTTTGTCAGCTTCTTGTTACGGCCGACGTCAATGCCTCTGCTCACCCACGCAAACGTTAGCTTCTTGAAGATTTCTTCAAGAGCGCTGGTGAAAAGCTTAGGAGATAGCGGGTCGCCCTGTTTTACCCCTTTCTCTATTTTAAAAGAAGGGCCAGGCGTGTGGACATTTACAGCGGCTGTACTATTGGCGTAAATAGTTCGAAGTATATTTATGTAGAAAGGGTTTATATTTTGGTTGTGCAGCGCAGAGAAAATTGCGAAGTGTGAGATGCTGTCGAATAATTATAAATCAATATAATAATAATATAATAATGATACATAGAAAAATACATAATAATATACATACTAGATAATATACATATGAATTAGTGTAGGAAGCAGTTTATTAACCCCCCACTCAAATAGAGGGAGGTATTTCCGATCTCTTACCCTAGTGTTTTCACCCTAGGGTGAAAACTGGGAAACGTTTCTGAAGGTCTTTAAGTCACTGGGGTGAATAGGTACCTAATGAACAAGTGTGCTCCATCGTAGACATCCTTGACTTGTAACCGGGAGGTACCGGGTTCGAGCGCTCGTACGGTGAAGGTCAACATCGTGATGTAACCCGCACACCACAAGGTGTGTGAACCCTATAACGGCGATGGGTTCACCCCCTGTCACGGTTGGGTTAAATATGCTTGGTGAACCGTCGGCATTTGCTTTGGCAAGTGCCTCTGCCTACCCCGCTTTGGGATTAAAAGGCGTGAAGTGTATGTTTTTTTTTAATATGTCCAAGTGCAGTATCAAATAAAAGAGCACAACTTGTGTCTGGAAATAAAATATTTGAATATAAATTGTGAGTCAATATCGACTCGACTCTTGCCAATACTCTACAACACTATCAGTCTAGGCTAGAGATGTCAATCGACCTGTCAGTATTTGCTTCTTAAATGACGTCGACTACAAGGTATAAGGACTTTTATACGGGAAGGGATGAGATGCAAATAGCTTCTTTATTTCTCATTTTTTAAATAATTTTTCGCTACAATGTGGAATTTTCTTTGACGTTTTTCTGACAGATTTTCGGGTGAAGAACTGTCATTACTGTCATACTTTCCAAACAAAGTTTGACAGTTATGACACTTCTCCGCCCGAAAATCCGTCAGAGAAACGTCAAAGAAAATTCCCCATTATTGTGTTAATGTGGTGGAATTATGTGCGAGAGTGAGAAGTAATGGAGAGGACTCCTATTTGATCAATTTGTTATTCCCGTATAATGTTCCACGCAGCATTGAAATGTGATGGTCCACCCTCACGTTTTAATGTGTTTTTGACACGACTTTATCGATAGACTGTGACAATGACACCAACTATATAACACGAAGAGTTATTACTTTGTTTGTGGCAGAATTGTCGGTGGAAATTATTACTAACTAGCTTTCCGCCCGCGTGGACTTCGGTTATATTTCGGTATAAAGCAATATTTTTGTTTTCCCTCGGGAATATCAATTTTTCCGGGATAAAAAGTATCCTATTATTCAAACCGGACTTCTAACTATGCGTCTGCAAAATTTCAAAGCAATCGGTTCAGAAGTTACGGCGTGAAAGGCCATTTATAATATTAGTAAAAAAAGATAAATAAATAAAATAATAATCCAGTTGGTCGGACACTTGACTTGTAACCGGGAGGTCCCGGGTTCGAGTCCGGCTACTGGACGTGTACCAATGGGACTCTTTTTCAGAGCCTATGTACGCAAAGCAACGCTCGTACGGTGAAGGACAACATTGTGATGAAACCCGCACACCACAAGGTGTGTGAACCCTATAACGGCGATGGGCTCCACCCCCTGTCACGTTGGGTTAAATACGCTTGGTGAACCGTGGGTACTTGCTTTAGCAAGTGCCTCTGCCTACCCCTCTTTGGGATTAAAGGCGTGAAGTGTATTTATTTTTATTTTTATAAATAAATAACACTATTTAACTATTGCTGGACTTCTGTAAGCGGCGGACTACGAGCTAAATAAATGCACATTTAACAAGCATATAACATATTAAAATTGAGTCTTAAACCCTCGGAACAGTTCGGCTTAACTCGGTTATATTCGGTTTGGCACACAATGGATATTATGTATGTCCAGAGCGTGGGGAACCGAGCTCCAGCTTTTAGTCATGGTAGTGCGCTAGTGATGTGACGTTGTATGATATTATCGATATCGATTGAATATAAAGTCGTTATTCATCTAAGTGCAAGTTCGGGGGCTTAAAAGTTTAGCTTGCTATTTTCTCAAAGGACGACGCTACGGTGCTCTATGTCGATTATCAATTAAACCCTCTTTGACAGAAACTTCAATAACTTCAATCACTATTGATGTGATTGGCATCAATATCATCATTCCTTATTAGTATTCTGATTGACAATCGACACAGAAACGAATAGTGGCCTCTATGTCATAGAGAAAAATGCGTTTAAAGATGCTGAATTTTCTGAGTAATAGTTGGACACACTAAATCTATATATAAAACATTAATGCAAACGTAAGTTTTAAAGTTTAACACGAGTTAGTTGGGTTATATATTCAAATCAAGGATAAAAATCAGGAAATTCTACATATAGGTATATTATAATAATATATATTAAGTTTAAATAAACCTGTGAACCTTTTAAATCCTTATGAAAATGGGTGTTCGGTCTACCAACGATAGCCAAGAATTTGCATATTATAATTGTCGGTTTTATTTTATAATTCCTCCCCTCTCGTATTGGAAGTTTCCCGTCTCTTATTTTTGTCAGTCATTATACATGTCTATGTCAATGTCATTGTCAAGGAGTCGAAAGGAAAGTTGGCCGGCCATATTAGCCGTAGAGCTGCTGATTCAATATGCGAGTTCTCTCATGGAGATCGCGTCTCGGTAAACGGAGTGTAGGACGCAATCAGGAAAAGTGGACTGCTGATTTGCGTAAGATGGTTGGCAGAAGATGGATGCGAGAAGCCGAAAACAAATCACAGTGACCTGCAATAAAATTGGAGAGGTCCATGTGTGGACGTGTGTGTGATCCCAACAGTGGACGAATATGGGCTGATGATAATGATGAGAGGGAAGAGACAGAAGTACAAACAAAATAAACAACCCTTATTTGCTTATGAGCTAAGCATGTTGTTTACGATACCAAGTTGTGCACAAGCGTGTAGATCTGCAAGAAGATGGTGGACGCGCATTGGCGGAGGAAGGCACAAGACCAGTCGTTATGACGCCCCTTTGAGGAGGCCGTTCAGGTAGACGTCAATGAGCTGACTTGATGACACAAGGTCTGGGCACATATTTAATACAGGTTAAAAATCTACGACGGATTCGCCTCCAAATCCGTTGAAGAATCGAACCCGCGACCGTCGCCCTAAAGATGCCCTGACCACTAGTCTAGCTCGGTAATCATCAATTAACATAACTGAATCAATACACAGTATAAAATAAGGTCGCCTCCAGCTGTCTGTGATGTATGCTTAGATCGTTAAAACTACGCAACGGAATTTGATACGGTTTACTACAGTAGATAGAGTGATTCTTGCGGAAGATTTATATGTATACCCTGCTAAACATATAATATACAGGGAAACAGTGTTAATAATGTATACTGGTAAAACAACGTTGTTTATAATTAGTTATTTATAATTGCGATTTAAATCACATATCTTGAACTTACGTCAGATAATTTTTCATCTTATTTACTTTATAAGCCTTATGATTATGACTTAAGTTAATATTTATTTTACTTTGCAATGCCCTTACAGGGCGTCATGATTGTTCTATAAATATTGTAACATCAAAGTGTACCATGATGTGCAATAAATATACTGAATACTGATCAGGTAGCTTAAATATAACTTAAACCTATGTAACTTAACTTCTACGACAAGAAGACATGAAATAAAAATATCATCGTACAGATCCACTAGCAACATTCTTGCAAAGTCTTACAATGTAAGTCAGATATTGTTACCATTTAAATTTATCGATAACATCAACGGTACAACACTAGGGCAGTCTAAAAGCATTATACAGAACAATTAACAAAATTCTTGCAAAGTCTTACAATGTAAGTCAGATATTGTTACCATTTAAATTTATCGATAACATCAACGGTACAACACTAGGGCAGTCTAAAAGCACTCATTAAGCTCGCGAACTGTGACCGATGTTTTCATCGAAGTCATTTTACGACTTTTAGAAGGAAGAAGTAATAATGTAAAAAAAGTTTTGTAAAGGCACGTTAAATAAGTACTTAAGAATAAAACTCAAATGGGGATTAAGTTAGCAACTATTTGCATTTCCAAATAAAGTCTTAGGCAGACATTAGACGATACATATTTGCCGTAGAACCGATGACCGTTGGGGAAAACGAGTTCTCGAGTGGAGACCGCGTCTCGGCAAACGGAGTGTAGGACGCCCTCAGGCAAGGTGGACTGATGATATACGCAAGATGGCTGGCAGAGGCTGGATGCAGGAAGCCGAAAACAGATCACAGTGGCGTGCAATTGCAGAGGCCTATCCTATATCCTGTCCAGCAGTGGACAGGTATGGGCTGATGATGATGATGAAGACATTAGACGATACGTTTTCATCTCAGTTTTACCACAGTCATGATTGTGATTGACGGATTTCCTATCGTCTAATGTAGTGAATGATGTTTGAATTAGTATTAGTAGTCATTCCGTAAATCATGACTGATGGAATTGAATGACGCTTGCTAAACCTCTATAATATGTTCCTGTTTGGTTTACCTATTGTGTTCATTCATCATCATCAGCCACATAACGTCCACTGCTGAACGAGGGCCTCCCCCAATGAGAACCATCATTTGGGGTGAAATGCCAGTAATCGCCACGCTTGGCAGGCGGGTTGGCGATCGCAGTGGTGTTGTGCTTTAACTCACAGAGAGCGCTGCTGCCCGTTCTCTGGAGAGCTTCCTCGGTCGCCTCTTACGACCCCCATGACGGAATAAGTTGGGCTGGGGTGGTGACACATGTATTCTATTCGCCGTCACCACACGGCTAGGAGGCATTGTGTTCATTGCAGCGCCCCAATCGGGGCAACTAAGTTTTAAGCGCATTGTCAAAATACCTACACCTGTATTTTACACTTAGTTGCAATAAAGTTTTGAATTTTAATTTGAACATCCATCCATAACTCAATATTGTTCACCGGGTATATAGGCGCGAATATAATCAAAGACAAGCTCGATCTTACCTTTGTTATTTTACTCGACTCACTCGTGACCACGACGCATGCAACTGCGTCGAAACGTCGAGTAAAATAACAAAGGTAAGCTCGAGCTTGTCTTTGATTATATTCGCGCCTATACACCCGGTGAACAATATTGAGTAATAATGTCTGTGCGCGTTTCATTAAAAAAATGCTCCATCATAGAACTCTTTTCCTCTTCATATATTATTACTGCAACAGCAAACATTTGTTTTTCGTCCAATATACATTATTTTCGCAGTGCAACGCAAAACGGTAAGCCCTCAGGATGAATAATTTTCCCCCCGTTTTTATTCACATTTTCCATTAATATCTTTCGCACCTCCATAGTTGCAGCGTGATGTTTATAATTAGCCTAAAGACTTCTTCAAATACTGGGTCTTGGTTCAATGGTTTATAAGACAAAAAGATTTTTTCAATTCGACACCCAGTAGTTCCTGAGATGCGCGTTCAAACAAACAACTTTCAGCTTTATAATATTACGTATAGACATGTGCGCGCGATAGACTAATGTGACAATGGAACAAAAACAGGAGACGGCAAAAACGTCCATGCCATACCAGGTGGATTTGCCATTTACGCGAACTAAACGGTTTGCGTCCACTTTCATAGTGCGAACCGCCAGGATGTGGAACGACTTGCCGGAGTCTGTGTTCCCTGCGCAGTACAGTCTGAAGGTCTTCAAGTCACTGGGGTGAATAGGTACCTAATGAACAAGTGTGCTCCATCGTAGACCAGATCGCTGCTTAACATCAGGCAGGATGTGGAATGACTTGCCGGAGTGTGTGTTTCCCGCGCAGTACAGTCTGGAGGTCTCCAAGTCACTGGGGTGAATAGGTACCTAATGAACAAGTGTGCTCCATCGTAGACCACATCGCTGCTTAACATCAGCCTGCATCCCTAGCACGCGTGTCAAGAAAGTCACGACATAGAGCAAATACGCGCTGTGATTGGCTGCTATGTCACACATCGTGCGACTCAGCTTGTTTTAACCAATTCACCCCAGTGACTTGAAGACGTCCAGACTGTATACTGCGTCATTCGGCAGTCGGCAGTCATTCCACATCCTGGCGGTTCGCACTATGAAAGTAGACATGAATCGTTTGGTTCGCGTACATGAAATTGCTATATTTTATTTATTATTTATTTATTATCACACAACATTACAGGTTGCCCTAATGCGCAAAACTTATAAACTAAACGAAAACTTATACTTATAAACGATTTGCAAACATAACGAAAACATAAATATTAAAATAATACATCATAACAGTTAACCTAAATTTAGACAGTACGTCAATCGTACTTAACTTTAGTGAACTCGCTCAGTGTAACCGCAAAAATGTCATACGAGTGTGACCTCCTCTCGCAGAAGGTTCTTATGAAAGAAATAAAATGACATCCACTGCTGGGCACAGGCCATCCTAGAGGTTAAAGACAAAAGACAGGACAACGTCTGTCGAGTCCACTAGTCTATTATATAAAAATCAATGCCACTTTTCGTTGTCATGTTATAACTTCGGGACGGGTGGACTGATTTCTCTAATTCTTCCTTTTTTGTGCTTATTAATGACAGCAGAAGGTTCTTATGAAAGAAAAAAATGACATCCACTGCTGGGCACAGGCCACCCTGGAAGTTATACTAATAGTTAAGACAGGACAACGTCTGTCGAGTCCACTAGTATTATATAGTTGATGTCATTGTCACAGTCTATCGATAGTCGTCAATAGTCAAAGTCGTGTCAAAATCTCATTAAAACGTGAGAGTGGACCATCACATTTCAATGCTGCGTGGAACATTACACGGGAGCTATACATACTTTAACATTTTAGCTCTAAAAAAATCTAATTTATTTAAATCAAATCTAATCTTCTGGATTGGTCTCCTACCTACTTCCCCATGCCTGTATCAATGACTTATCACCACATTTTGAATAAATTATGAATGAATTCAGTTTTTGTAAAATATATTCTTGATTGCAATCTTCTAAAATGTACTTGATCCCTAGATACTTTTGATGTGTGTATAATATTTATTTATTGTCTTGTTTTGATTTGAATTTATGTGAGGAAATTTTTATAATTTGTTATATTTTTTGTTGTACCTCTAAATATTTGTCAACAACATTACTCATTCGTTTTACTGTGATGTAATGTGTGGTCTGTATATCCTACTAATATTATAAATGCGAAAGTTTGGATGGATGTCTAGATGTATGGATGGATGGATGTTTGTCCTTCTTTCACGCAAAAAGTACTGGACGGATTTTGATGATACTTGGCTGTATTGTAGCTTATAAACTAGAATAACATATAGGCTATGAATTATATTGGTAAAACAACGTTTTCCAGGTCAGCTAGTAATATTATAAATGCGAAAGTTTGGATGGATGTCTGGATGTATGGATGGATGTTTGTCCTTCTTTCATCATCATCATCATCATCATCATCATCAGCCTATACTTGTCCACTGCTGGACATAGGCCTCTCCAATTGCACGCCACTGTGATCTGTTTTCGGCTTCTTGCATCCAGCTTCTGGCAGCCAT
The DNA here is from genome assembly GCA_012932125.1 of Conopomorpha cramerella. Classification (NCBI taxonomy): domain Eukaryota; kingdom Metazoa; phylum Arthropoda; class Insecta; order Lepidoptera; family Gracillariidae; genus Conopomorpha; species Conopomorpha cramerella. The sequence continues at coordinate 13,657 of SJJU01002851.1, forward strand.
CTTGCGTATATCATCAGTCCACCTTGCCTGAGGGCGTCCTACACTCCGTTTGCTGAGACGCGGTCTCCACTCGAGAACTCGTTTTCCCCAACGGTCCTTCTTTCACACAGAAAGTACTGGACGGATTTTGATGAAACTTGGCAGTATTGTAGCTTATAAAGTAGAATAACATATAGGCTATAAAGTATATTGATAAAACAACGTTTTCCAGGTCAGTTAGTACTTATATAAATAAATAAATAACTAACACACAACCCTGACATTTAAAATGGCATTCCAAACTGGCAAGTTATCGGAAATTGTGTGGCAAAAAAAGACATACAGTATCTTTAAATAGATAAAAAAAAGACCTTTACAAATGCACAAGGAACGTCCGGGTCACATAAGTAATAATTCATTAATTTGTCAATGTGCTTTGCGACAGCTAAAGTCAACGAAGTGATCTTGAAGTTGGCAACATTTGTACGTATGAAGGTGTCAAGTTAAAATTGATGGGCATTTCGCTATTGATATTTTTTTTTTCAAGTATACTACGGTCATTGATAGAAGTGTGATGCCAGGCAACAATTTTTTTTCGAGTTGAGTTTTATCGAAAAATTCAATTAGTAATGAGAACTAAAGAACAGCTCGAGTCTATGTATTTTTTTAATTAGTCTCTTTTGTGTCCCACTGCTGGGCAAAGGCCTCCATTCTCTCCATTCGTTTCAGTTTTGGGCCACCTCGCGCTACCCCGGCGAGTGTCGGTATAGATCGGGTTTTCAACATCATCAGCCCATATTTATCCACTGATGGACATAGGCCTCTTCAATTGCACGCCACTGTGATCTGTTTTCGGATCGGGTTTTAGTTGATTTAAAACCATGGATTCAGAACTAATTTATTTCAAAAAAAGTTAAATACTCATTTTCTAGACCAAAATTAAGTATAATATGTATGAGCTGATAGTTATAGTTATAATATAATATTTATTTAACTCTTAACATTGTAACTTAATTAACATATCTTAAGGAAAATGACTTTGAAACAAGTTTGAAATAACCTTACAAATTAAGTTAGTTAAGGTAGGGGTAAGGGTAACCTACTACCCAATAAAGGGCTGAAGCCCTGTAGGCTTGGGATAAGTAGAATGCTCAACCAGCTACTAGCTTGAAAGTCCACCGGGGCACTCAGTATGCCGGCCTCTTTAAGGACATTGCAAAGCTGATCAAGGGATGTTCTTCTAAGGCAAACATTAGACGCTCATGCAAGCGTCATTCAATTCCATCAGTCATGATTTATGATCCGTCAATCACAATCATGACTGTGGTAAAACTGAGATCAAAACGTATCGTCCAATGTCTGCCTTAGAAAGACCCTTTACCACGCGGCATTCTAGATACAGACATAGACATAATATTTAGTTCGACACACAGGACAGCATCATCATTAGTTAAAAGAACACAAAAATAAAATAATTAAAGGGCAAATTAAAAAAAAAAATAAACCCGATTTTAAATGTTTGTGTAGTTTCCATTTGATACCCCACTTGAAGATTTGTATAAAGTCGACTTTTTTTCCCCACTTTCAATCCTCATAACTCTTGAACAAATTATAAAATTTTCATGTCGTGCTCTTTCATTTGATACCCCACTTGGACATATTTATTCCATCTAAATTTTTCATCCCCACTTTCAACTCGCATAACTTTTGAGTGCGTGAACAGATATCTAAGCTAGCTAAGAACACGCTCGATAAATTCAGCTTTCAAACAAAAAAAAACCGCATTAAAATCGTATCATCCGTTTGGGAGTTACGTTGCCTCAGACAGACACATGTACACACGTCTATAGATTTAACTTTGTTTTCTTTCTGGCTGGTTACCTATGTAGCAATGCCTACTTGTGTACTTTAACTGTGAAAATAATAATAAAGTATTAATCAATTCAATCTTTGGATTGTAGATTGCGCTTCACTAGCGATCAGCGCTTTGCAAGCGCCATCTGACATATAAAAACATCATAATTTTTTTGTTTTTTTTTTATCCAATAGCTAATTGGGAAAGATGGAAAGAATATAATTGTTCAGTGTGCGTGTGTTTGTGTGAGTGTGTGCGAATGTGTGTGTGTGTGTGTGAATGTAGTTATTTATACGACGAATAAAGACGGTGTAATTTATATAAATAACAAACAAACAAACTTTATAATATTACACACATCAAAAGTGTCTAGGGATCAAGTACATTTTAGAAGATTTCAAACAAGAATATATTTTACAAAAACTGAATTCATTCATTATTTATTCAAAATGTGCTGATAAGTCATTGATACAGGCATGGGGAATTAGGTAGGAGACCAATCCAGAAGATTAGATTTGATTTAAATAAATTAGATTTTTATTAAAGCTAAAAATGTTCTTGATCCATAGACACTTTTGATGTGTAATATAATCTATACTAAGATTATTTCCGAAGCAAAATTGTAAATAACGAGAGTATTCATTCATTCAATAAGATTATCGCACTTCCATACCCAACCGTACTATACTTTAGTTACCCACGCACAGTTCTATTGTAAAACCATCAATACACAGGAAATGGCACAGATTTTTTTTTCATCCGTAAATACCAATTGTGAACCAAATAAGCTAGAGCTCCGATTTCACTAAACCGAGCACAATGGACGTACCTTTTCTTATAGGTGTGTTTAATCTGTGAAATGTGACTACCTCTACCAATATATCACGTTTGGCTACCTGATACTTTTGTGATTTTGACATTTGATGGAATTTCTTTTTTACGTACAGATAGATTATAATAAGAGCCGTCATCTTAACGCTACGTCCTCGGTGAACAAATTGATACGTTGCGGTGCGGATTTACTGCGATCCGGTACGGATCGGATGGAGTGTCCTGCCTGAACTTGACATTTCGCGTGAAGTTGCGTTTTCCAACAAACATGTCTAGGCTCCGTCGAATTATTTTGTCAGAAAACTCATATTTAAAGTACCCTTTGCTATTCAAGGAATATGCAAGAATGTTACCGTCTGTCTACGTTTGATTATATTGTAAATAAAATAAAAACGAAATTGAAATTGTTTGTTTTGATGTTTTGGCTGGGGTGGTGACTCATGTATTCTATTTGCCGTCACCACACGGCTACCGTCACCACACGGCTATCTGACAGAGAACCAAAGTCATCGACATAGCTCATCGTTTTAGCAAGCTGAAGTGGCAGTGGGCCGGCCATATTAGCCGT
>SJJU01002852.1:0-43120 GCA_012932125.1 Conopomorpha cramerella
TGGGCATCCCGCTATCGGGATCCGTCGCCGTTGAGTAAACGATACATTGGATAAATTGAATCCGAAGCAGGAGCGCCGCACATGTAAAAGGATATCAATTCCTGAGGCGTCAATATCCATTGATTTTCTTTACGTTTCATGAAAACTAGATTTTCAATTTCACTGGCGAGAGGAAGCCATTTTTCCATGCTAGAAAATAAATTTTTCGCTTCTTGAACGATAAATCGTAAATGGCGGTAAATTGTGATTTATTATATTCTTTGAGGAAGAAAAGGATGAGTACAGTCATAACAGTTTAGTTTGGTACTTTGGTCAATTATGAGAATATGAGTAAGTACCTATAATTGATAATTCAAGTAAAATCCCAGTCGTAAATATCTATCCATAATCTACATTTACACAAAATTTGAGATTTTCTGCCACCATTCATAAACGTGATCTACAGATTTTATTAGATCGAATATTACACAGAAAATAAAAAAAGAGTTCGAGATTCCAATAGAAAGGTATTCTGTTGAAAAATCGCTCCATATACCCACCCTACCCTATACCCTAATTCCCTTACATTGAAATAGTCGAATTTGCGATACACAAAGTTAGCCCACGTAGTGTGCTAGTCCACATTTCCGTCCGAGAAATGGAAAATTAATCAACACATCTCTAAACGTTGTTAATTGAATACTGGCAATGTCAGTGATGAGACTTATTACCTGTTACTAATTCCAGCTTCATATTAATTCACCAGCGACATCTTTACGAGGTGTGACACAAAGTAGGGCGTGTTCGCGTGGAATAAATCTGTCAGACTTCTAACGTTCGTTCGCGGACTCGTTGTGCTACACAAAACTCATATTAATAAGACTCCATGTGCGATGGCATTTCCTATAACAGGGAGCACAGTAGTGATAAGCGTCAGACTCTACTATGTTCGGGGCCAGTGGTCCGCTCGGTCGAGTCTGTTGAATGTCGCTATAGTCAGTAGATAATGGCGAGACTGTGAATCATTATGTGACGTGAATGAAGTTAATCGAAATTACTGAAGCGCGGTTCCATATCAGGTACAAGCTAGGCATAGTGGCGCGGGCCACATTACACAGTACGCACCTAAATATAAAAAAGAGTAATAACATCCTACAACATCTGTGGGAAGCTGACGAGTGACACACATGTAGAACGATAAGGAAAATATACCCTGGATACTTTATCATCCTCGCAGTAAGTATATGCAACTAATGCTCGTAAGTGGCCCAGTTGGTGCACACAAGTTCTCTCAGGAAACTCTTCTACATAAATTTCAATTTACGGCAAATTTAAAATGGGCCCAGAAAATATATCTCGCCCCCTAAAGTAGCCTGTCGAAAATGTCCACAAAAATAAAATGCTTAAGCCCACGAAATAAGAAAGTACATTCCCACTGCAATCCCACTTCCAGCAATGTATCTTTACCGGGAAAATTTATGGAACAACACACACTCCCCTAGAGCCCAAAAACCGTTTGTTCGTTTAAAAAAACGGTATCCAGATTAGGAGCGCATTTAGCTTGGAGAAATACCAACACCGTACCGAAGTTGAATTTATTTAACTGCCTTTTCTCTAGTAAGTGAATATAGGGAGTGTTTTTTAATCTGAGCTTATCCGGTAGAATATTTAGAAACGCCATAGCCTCTACGTGGCTGCCGGCTGCATATTACAAGTCGTACCATCAACTACTACGTAGCGATTTTAATATTTTCTCAGAGTTACCTACCTATATCAATTTGTGTTCGAGCGATTACGATACGAATACAACCCGCCTCTCTTTATCGCTATCTTAAACAATAAACACATAAACCCTACCATGATGGTGGTTGTTTGCTATTTGATAGCATGACTTGCTTTTGCTTAGGATATTTTGTCTGATAAACAATTTAACCTAGTAATATCTGTAATAATAATTTGGTAATACCTACCGGTCAAGTGTCTGACAATGGAGTCATGGTAGAATGATTGAATTCCGTTGGTAACTATTGGTTACCTTTAAAAATAGCTGGTAAATAAATTGTTGTGAAATACTGCTATCTATCGGTGTACGTGCATCATCGTAATCTCCTGTATAAATACTAAATAAGCTAAAAACCTTATCTATAGGAATTAACTCGTAGAATCGAAACATATCAATAGGTACGTAAATAAAATATTATCATAATGATGACATTATTTTATTATTAATTATCATTGTTTATTATTTAAGGATAATCATACAAACCTACAAAAGAAAATGCAAGTAAAGGGTAGAGTATAATATGTTGTCGTAATTATATACCGCGGCGTGATTAGGAGTGAATTGCAAATTTAATTTCTATAATTAGGTTGTATTAGAAAAACACATTGTGTTATTACTACTCCTGAGTATCCAATTACAAAGTAAGTACAAAGTAAGTTAAGTCACAAGGAACTAATGAAGAAATATAAAGATTTGAATTCTGTTTTCTTAACCTTATTACGTTGCGAATGGGAAATTGTAATCGCGCGGCGACGACGGTGGTAGTGGCGACGGCGGCGGCGGCCGCGGCGGCGGCGGCGGCGGTAGAGAGGTATAAGTTTCAGGACGTCAGGCTCGGATCCGGTACGCCCTCTAGTTCCATACAAATTGATATTTACGGTAACAGCGAGAGTTTTTCAACGAGACGGCGGAGTCAGGGAACCGACTCGGCTGGATACCGACCGGAATCCAAATGGGTTGAAACGAGCAACTAAAGGAGTGAAAAACGGATTTTCATTTTATTATTAGGTGCGCTACGTGGCGGATGTTACCGGAACTACTCCAAGTAACTTTTGAGACTGGAAACGAAATAAAAACCTGCCTCATTTTTATTCTTATTGCGTGTATATTATTATTATATAGCAATATTATTATTATTTTGCTTCACTTACAAATAGAGAAAACGCTGTTAATCCAGCTTACTATGCGCATATGTTCCGATACAAAGTTCGTAGTTCCATCAATGTTTTACGAGATCGGTATGCGTACATACTTGTGAGCCATTCTTTATTTTTCTTACGGTTTTCCGCATTCCACTTTATGCTGAAGTGCGCCACTCGAAAAGGTATTAAGGCCAACTGAGAGGCATTTTGCACTGAGGCCAGGTTGCTATGGAAACTAAGGCATAGCATTCCCGAGCATTTTCGAGTAACGCAGCACTTATTTAAGCGATTCATTTTTAACAACATCCCCATACCCCGAACATGAAAAAATATTCCGTCAAAAGACGACTGCATCGAAGATGGAATGTATGGAAGGTAAGCAGCGGCTCTGGTGAGTAGTTAGGATTTTTTTCATACATTTGTAAATTAGGTTGTCAATCCGAAGATACTAAATTTAGATGCACCATATAAGTGACCTATTGAATGCTAAATAACTGAACCGATTTTCACCAGCACTTTTTTATTTGTGGTATTCTCATTGATGCCATTGCCGGAACTAAATCAAATTTAAATAAAAAAATAATGATTAAAATCGGTTCACCCAGTAAAAAGTTTTGAGACAACAAACTGAGAATTTCATCCGGAACAGGGGAAACCAGTATTGTCACAGAGTAAGAGACATAGCTAAGCCACACTGGCAAGATTATACATAAAACAAAAGGTTTCCTCATAATTAATTGACAAGTGCGTGGAACTGCCGAACTCAGCGGAAACCAATTAGTGGTCTCCAGATATTTATTTCCGAATTGGTTCAAACAAGTGTCACTCCATTCACAACAGAACGAAGGTAGGAGGTAGGTAGGTTCATTAGGTATATCAAAATACAAATTCTTGTGTCCCAGGCAGTACATAGGATATTATATTTCCATGGAAATTCCTAAATAACATGAAATGTAAATAGCTGTGGGGATTAGCTATCCGCACGTGAATACTATTATTTTCTTCCAATCTCCCGTGTATACAGCTAGAAGTCTTTTAAAGTACTTTCTATATCTCAATAAGGGCTACTCTAGGGAGAGTTCCTAGTATACGCCATCATCAGCCACATGAGTTCACTGCTAGAAGAGGGCCTCCCTCATCAATGCCAATAATCGCCACGCTTGGCGGGTTGACGATCGCAGTGGTGTTGCGGTTCAATCTTTGGCTGGTTCCCTCGGTCGCCTCTTACGATGCCCACAACGGGAAAGTTGTTGGGGCATGGGGTGATACATGTATTCCATTCGCCGTCATCACACGTTTTGTATACATATAGGTACCAATGCACTAATTATCACAAAGGAATTCAATAACTCTGAGCACTGTATCTCCCAATATTGGAAACGTAAAAAGTCCGCACACTTATAAGTAACGTTTCGTAAATTGATGTTTTACGTGCCGTTCGACGTAACGAGCCACTGAAAATTTGCAACGTCGAATAAGCGTGTTGCAACGTTTGTTATTCGACCGCACACACAAGGTTCTCACTTCGCACACACGCTGGCCTCGTGACTCGACTACCTACGTGATTCGGAAAATTGTTTTCTTTCGCCGTAGTAAATTGTAAACCACCGCATGGTGTATTTTTCTTCAGGGACATCCAGGCTTCCTGCTCAACGGTTTTACGTACAAACTTTACCTACCCTGAGGTGTTGGCAGCGGTTTATCATGTTTCAGCGGAAATTTCCAGTGTGTAATTTGGATGTTCAGATACATATTATTGAAGTTTTATCAAATAAAAAAAAAAGTACAGTAACTTTCGCGTGAAAGAGTAACACGTATCCATCCATACAAAACAACGGTGTTAGTTTATATTAGTAGGAAATGACTAGTGATACGGGGTGATTTTCATATACTTAATTTTAACGGCAGAATCCAATCATATACACTCTAGAGCACAAATTTAGGGTCACACATAATTTTGAATACACGTGAATATACATATCTCGCAATCGAGGAGGGCTAGCTGAGTAAACTAAATTATTTACTCATTATGTATATAAAGTCTTTTTGTCGTCTTCTATAACATATTCGTTTGATATGTAATGTAATTTCTGTATATAACCCGAAATTATTTTTCTCGAGTGTAATCACTGCTCGTTACATATAATAATAAGTATATGAGTTTGTTAATTTCGTTCATACACATCTTTTATAACTACCTATTGTATTTTTTGTATTTCTTTTACCGCAGTTACTTTGCTGTAGAAATAGTATACTTACTTTGAAAATCACTCTAGCTATTCCCGAATAATTAATTAATTAACTGAACTTTGTTTTTAGGTACATTCTATTCTTCATTGTCGGATGAATAGTTTCCGTGTCGCGTCTTATATCGAAAGGCGATAAAATAAAGAAGAAAAATACCAAGTTACTTCGTACCTATTCAGTTATGAGACACTAAAAATAGAACAGGTTAGGAATCTTTAGCTATGAATATGGATGAAGAGGCTTCTTTCGTATCGACCGTTTATATACTAACGAGAGAATTATATACTAACTAGAGCATAATCTAAACAAAACCCGACAAAACCTAAATCATCTATATAGAAATGAAGGGCGAAGTTATTTGCGGCAAGTTATATTTAGACATTAAAATAAGGACGCTTCGAGAACCTAAATGAGATTCGAGAGACGCCAACAACAACTTTGTGAAAAATAACTTGAAGTTGTTACAACATGGCTTCGCAAGTTAACAGTAATGAAAATTCACTTGCCTGTACAAATTAGTTGTCTTATTATTTATTTAATTTATTTTTTATTTTTTTTTTTAATCACTAGAACAACTAAATTGACCACCATCCTGCCAAGAATACAAATGCTTATACTGAATAAGCCAGGGACCAGAACGATTTCCGGTCTTGCGACATACATTTGTATTGTTTAGCGACAAGAAAGCAATATTTTTTAGTATAAGTACACACACACATCAAAAAGTGGTCTAGGGATCAAGAAGAGGTCGCACCACCACTGCGCACGGACAACAAACTAGCTCCGTATTTTTTTTTTAATTATAGTTTTATTATGGTCAAGATAATTCAAGTTTCTGTATATGTAATTAAGTTCATAAAGTACTTTCATAGTGTGACAAGTGAATTCAGTGAGAATTGTTCAGGAATAAACCGAAAATACCAGTGTTTACATGACCATAACAATATAAAATACCTTGAAAATTACGAATTAAAACTTTAATGACGATATCATTACAATATCATAATTAAGTGCTCAATATGGTGAAGTGCCAAATTCAAGCTAAAAATAAAGGAAACGTAAATGAGAAAAAGACATAACCTCAAAAAACAGAATCCGAGTTGCACCTTTAATCGAATTGATGGCTAAAGCGCCATCTAACGTCCAATAGCATAAGCGTAAGTTCTATGGAATTTTCACGAAATAAAAAGTGGCGTACACATCGATACTAGCGCCATCTGTTGTCCAATAGCATAAACCTCAGCTCCACGATCTCCCTAAAATAAAGAGGGCGCTACAAGAAACAAAATAAATAAAACGCAGTATACATACCAGTCATATAAATTAAAAAGGCGGAAAATGAGTACTATCCAGACATGTGCTGGCTGTAAAAAACCAGTACCGCGAAGAGAAAATATCCAATGCTCCATATGCAAACTAACTTACGACCTAGAGTGTGCAAATGTTAGCGAAAAACTATTTAGGTTAATGGAAAAGAAAGAACGATGGAAATGTCCACTCTGTCTGAGCAAGCAAAAAAAAAATGGAAACCAAGACACGCCGGTTCGTAATATAGTAACAGATAAGGAGCACACCGATGGACAGATACCAACGCCAATTTTACTCGATTCTACAGACTGTGAGATTTCCTACGTTACTCAACGCGGAAAGAAGGTACCTCAGTCTAAACCCGGCAGCGAATTTGGCGAAAACGAAATGGTCAAGGAGTTGAAGGCATACATGCACCAACTTATAAGTAGCCAGACCGACAATCTGAAGAAGGTCATTACTGATCTTACTGACACAATTAAAGCACAGAATACCAAAATAGAGCAGCTGGAGAATAGAGTAAATGAGCTAGAAAAGTCACAAACGAATGTCTACACGCTGGAGAATAAAATATGCCAGTTGGAAATTGAAATCCAAGAACGTGACCAGGCAATGTTGGAAAACGATGTCGAAATAGCCGGTTGCCCGGAGAACGAACATGAGAACTGCACTCATCTTATTCTTGCCATTGCAAATAAGATTGGTGTTGACATGGATGAAAATGATGTCATGAGCGCGAACCGGGCGGGCCCGCCGCGTACTCAAACCGAAAAGGGGACAGCTCCTCGTCCACGACCCCTCGCCGTGCGCTTCACACGACGTGCCCTCCGCGACGCCGTACTGCAAGCCGCTCGCACCCGCCGCGGCAATGTCACAACAGAAGGTCTCCAACTGCCTGGACCCATCTCTACTATCTATATAAACGAACGTCTAACTGCATATCACAGAAGTATCTTTCTAAAAGCACGCATACTAGCCAAGGAGCACTGCTATAAGTATGTGTGGACGCGCGATGGGAAAATATATATCCGTCAAGAACACGGAAAAAAACGTCACAGGATAAGGGTAGAAAATGATTTTATTAAGGTTTTTTCGCAATAGTTCTGTTTGATTTCAGCTGTTACACTCATTCAAAAATTTACCTTTATTGTCTAATTTTACATTATGCTCTACGATACTCTTCCTTCATTCAAACCATCAATATCTACACAAATATTGTACAAGTCTACTACAAACACACATCCGTGTTACACAAGATTTACACTTACACTCTCCCGAACACACACCAACCACACCACCCCACAAGCAAATATCTACCCAAATATTGCTTAAATCAAAAGTTCATAAACCCAACATGTACGCTTAGGTACAATCCAGCCTTGATCAATAATAAAAAAGGACCTATCTACAACATATTATTTAACACGCCAACTAATGGCTAACAAAAGACTAAAAAGTTTGAAGATGGGTTTATGGAACGTGCGATCTTTAAACACCGGACAAGATATATTCGTTGCCACGGTTCTGGAGTATAATCCAGATATTCTGGCAATTAATGAGACCTAAAAGACGGTCAAGAAGCACTCGCACCGGTAGTACCTGGCTACAAATATGTGCAAAAAGCACGAAAAGGCAAATCTGGCGGAGGCGTCGCATTCTATATTCGCGATGGTATCCGAACTCGCATACGTCCACACCCTATTTCTACTCTGGAACAACTATGGTTAGAAATAAAATTACCAAACAACGTTAACCTTGATATCGGAACCGCTTATAGGCCAGAAAGCATTAAGGTTCAGGATGCACTCGACTCCCTCAGTGAATCTGTAACTAGTATGTCACGCTCAGAATATTTTTGTTTATTAGGAGATCTGAATATTGATCTTCAGACTGAATCATCAAAAGCAAAAGAGCTACGCAATTTCTGCCATCAGCATAGTCTTCATCAGGTAGTTAATGACCCCACTAGAATAACAGACACAACAGACACATTATTAGATATTATTATGGTGAACCCCTCAACGATATGTAGGAATGTTACAGTTATTCATAACACGATTATAAGTGATCACTCTTTAGTATTAGTTGAGTTTAATATTAGGAAACCTAAAATACCCTTAAGAATCGTATACAGGAGGTGCCTAGGAGATATAAATATGGACTTATTTGCTGCCGACCTACGCAATTTGCCCTGGGAAACCGTTTCGAACTCTTCGGACGTAGATGACATGATTAATATGTTCAACGACTTAATTATCCGTTTACCGACGACCACCACGCACCAGTAAAAAAGAAAATCTATAAAAGTAAACCAAAGCCCTGGATAACTAACATGATAAAATTCATGATAAAACTACGCAAAGAATCCCTAGCCAAAGCAAAAAAAGATAAATCAGATAGCGCTAAAGAATATTACCGTTCTCTTAGAAATTTTGTTTCTGCATCAACTGAGAGAGAGAAAAAAGCATATTTTAATTATATTATTAACAGAAATCTCAAAAACCCCAAACTCTTATGGAATAACATTAAAAATAACACGAACCTAATTAAAAACCGAGATGAAAAAATACCAGAACACCTAAGCGATCCCAACAAAATTAACGATCACTTCCTTAATTTACCCATTGTAAACAATGATAATTCTACAAGTACAGGCACAGAAAATAATCAAGAATCCTTATTTAACCTAAAAGCAACAACTGAAACAGAGGTTTTAAAAATAATAAATCGAATACGTACAAAAGCAAAAGGCATCGACAATATTAATATTGAAATGATAAAACTCACTCTTAATGCCACTCTACCATATATTACTGCAATCGTTAACAAATCCATAGAAACGGGTACATTTCCATCTTGCTGGAAAACAGCTCTCATCAAACCTATTCCCAAGAAGCCAACTGTCGATGATCTAAAAGATTTGCGTCCTATCTCCATTCTACCTGTCCTGTCAAAAGTTTTAGAAGAAGTTATACTAAAGCAAACGCGAGACTACATTACCGCTAGAAACATTATACCTAAATTACAATCCGGATTTCGTAGATGCCATGGTACAGAGACAGCTTTATTAAATGTGACGGATGATCTGACGGCAGCCTCTGACTCAGGACTCAGCAGTATCTTGGTGTTACTCGATTACTCACGAGCCTTCGATTGTTTACATCCAAAGCTACTCTTAACTAAATTACAATCGTATGGCTTCTCCAAAAATACCTGCAAATGGTTTGAAACCTTCTTACTGAATAGGCAACAACAAATTTTTGTGGAGAGTAGAGATGGAGAAACCAAAAAATCTACAACCAGACCAGTAACAAGAGGTGTACCTCAGGGGTCAATTTTAAGTCCTATCTTATTCAGCATCTTTACAGCAGATTTAGAAAGACAGATACAATCCTGCAAATTCCACTTCTATGCTGATGACACTCAGCTGTACTACTCATTTAAACGATCTGACGCTAAAAAAGCGATTCAAGTAATCAACGACGATTTACAGCAAGTATACACTTGGTCACAGAACAACTCGTTGTGCCTAAATGCTAATAAGTCACAAGTGATTTTGATAGGGACAAAGCATCAAAGAAACATAACTACAGATTACAAAGACAAAATAAAAATAAACAACACTCCCCTACAGCTTGTGGATAAAGCTCGAAATCTAGGACTAATACACGATGGAGAACAAAAATTTGTCGAACATATCAATGAAAAAATTAGAAATGCATACTTTAAGCTTAAAACGTTATATAGATTAAGACCCTACATCACCGAAAAGCTCCGCCTAATTCTTGTTGACTTATTAGTTCTGTCCCCACTAAACTACTGTAATACCATATATGGTCCCAGAATTAAGACGAATACAGAAAGGGCAATCCAGAGAGTACAGAATGCGTGCATCCGGTTTTGTTTCAACATTCCCAAAAAGGAATTTATTACACCATACTTAAATAAACATGCTATTCTGAACATGAACCACAGAAGAGAACTGCACTACGCATGTACAGTTCAAAGGGTAATTGTTAACAAACAACCGGAATACCTTTTTGAAAAATTATCCTGGAGAAACAATGAATCACAAAAGAACCTCAGATCAAGCTACCAAAACACACTCAAAATTCCTCCACACAGCACAACAAGATTTCAAGGATGCTTTAGGTACCGTGCAGCAAAAATATGGAATGATCTCCCCCCTCCTGTTAGGAAAATCACAAATACACAAAACTTCAAGCTTAAATACAAAGATGCTTTGCTCAAAAAACAAGCTGCTGCAGAGAACCTGAAGCACGCCTACTGGAAAACCCTTTATATTAAAGATTATTTCACGGTCCAAAAATGTGAGTTGAGTGTTAACATTTAATTATTTTACCACCAGTAATAAAAAAAGGATACAAATACGCACGCACGCACATCACCACACACACACACACACACACACACACACACACACACGAACACATCACTACACACACACACTTACAAAATTGCTAAAGTATTTAAGTAGAGCACTCTGTTTTCCTAGTTACTTTAACTTTAATTTTAATTGTTACTCTTTATTAATAGTTTTTAAATTAGTGTTTTATTGTCATAGTTTAGTTGTTTTTTAAGTTCAGTGCGGAAGGGGTCACCCACTTACCGACTCCATCCCTGACCACCTAGGGAGCCAGGATGTGGCTGAAAACCAGCGCTGCGCAGGATCACAATCCTCGCTCAGCACAAGCTGAGACCACACCCTATTGTCTCATCATGAACATTATATGTCAATAGTATTACTATGTACATATCAGCAATATACATGTACCACCTCTGATTATGAGACAATAAACGTTTTCGTATTTCGTATTTCGTATATCTGTATGTTATAAACACTTATAACGATGAAATAAAGAAATTTGTTTTTTTTTTTTTAAAATTTGTTCACAATTTCCTGCTAGGTTCCTCCAGTCGCCTTGGAACGCGTCAAGGTTGCCCCGCCAACGCCTTATCTATTTTATTGTCTTTAAACTCGGCTTTCTTTTACTCAGCTAGCTCCTCGATTGCGAGATAATTAGATGTGTTGTGTTGTATGTGTAGTGTACTCAAAATTATGTGGGACCTGGAATCTTTGCTCGCGACTGTATTATACCGTCCGGCGAGCCCTTCGGTTGGCACCTGGGCAGCGATATACCTGCTTTTGCACTGTGGAAAGAACGAACTGAATTTTACTTTAACTTACGGTGGATTAAGGAAAAGAGCTTTCTGCCCTGCCATTAATGTTCGGGTAAGGTATGAATGATGAATGCTATAACATTCATGGGGTCCTTACCTAAGTAATGGCTTTTTAATCAAATTAAAGATTAAAAAATCAAATGGACCACAGTGTATAGCATAGTTCCTGAATAGCATTGGATCTTAGGTAGGTCGTGCTAAAAAAATAAGTTTTGTGATAAGTACCTAAATATTTTTTTTTGTGAATACTTAGACGTGACCGTTGGTGTAGTGGTCAGCATGTTTGCATCTATTCCGTAGGATCGTGGGTTCAGTTCCCACCGCTGACTGGTCATGAGGTTTTAAGTACTTCTTGAATGTGCATTAGCTTAATATGGGATAAAGGCAATGTGTATGTCGTTGTAAAGTATTTATTCATTAATTATCACAAAACCTCGTCATTTCTATATATTTTAAACCAGGTACAAAAAAATAGTAAGTAAGAAATAATCGAACGAAGCCGCGTCACTTCCTCTAGTTGTGTAATAATTTCCTAAACAAATGATTACAAATGTAAGCAAACACACACCCACGCCGCGGACTACCCCCGCGCGGCTCGCGACGCAATACACCAGGAAATTCACCATTATAAAATAATAATTAATATTAATAATGCCCTTAATGGACACGATGCTCGGCGCCCACTCCGCCAATGACAATCGTTAATCTGTTATTGATGGGGGACAATCTGCTAAATGACTAGAAATTGTAGGAAGTTATGTAGGCAAGTAGATGTAGACAGGTAATAGGCTACTTACCGGATCAGAAGGTAAAACTATGAATCGTGCACTTACCTACTATACGTACCTATTATACAAGCATCGTTTCGTTAAAGCTGCCTAGAATTATTTATCACTAGATGTACCGCGAGTTGTTACTCGAGTACTTTTTCGTTCCCGTGGGAATTTCGTTATAAAATATATATGTATAGCTTATGTTAATGGTAACCAGGGATAATTTACCATTCTAATGGTGTAGAAACTGTCGAAATTTCTCCAGTAGTTTTATTTAGTTTATTCGTTACAAACATCCATCCTTACAATTCTTTCCTCATTATAATATTAGTATAGATTAGTTTTCAAAGTTCTGTATCTGTCAAAGTTAGTGGGAACCGAAAGAGATGCAACTGCTTTTTTTATCTTCGGAATCGCTCTTTAGTGACACTTTTCTAAGAAACGTTCTCATTAATAGCTCGTATTTCTTTATACTGGTATAACTTTCGTGGCTACACGTACAGAGCGGACGATGGCAATATTATTGGATCCCCGAAAAGCTACGGCGGATAGATATAAACTAGGTTGTTCAGACGTTGAACGTTCATTTGTAACAAAACATCGAGCATTCGTCTTTTTATATATTTCGCAGTGAACAACGCTAAAATCTTCTCGTAATTTTGTCTGTGACGTGATATGAACATTCGCAAGAAGTAAACGTTAAGTACAACTTTTGCTAGAGTTGTCCCTGGTGATTTTGCTCAGTTTTACGACGACTCCTAGAAACCGCACCAGCGTTAGACTCCGACTCCGCGATTAGAAATTAACAATAGGGTCATCCATCCAATAGATGTTTAACCTCTGTGGTGGATTTCGCTCTGAAGAAGGCTCCACAAAAGTTTATTTCCTTTCAGAATCTAACAGGCAGTGGCGTGCACACTATATAGGCAAAAATACACCTTGGTATTTTGGCGACCTAATAATAGAGTTATTGCAAGATTTTTTTGTTGTACTCACGACATAGGCTAACGAAGGTCCTGTGTTTTGTGGGTGATTAGGTAGATACCTATATTTCGTAAAGACAAGACCCTATACATAGGTGTCAATCCTTGGGGATTACACTGTGGGATTACACAGTGCACTGGCTTTTACGACAAGGTAGGCAACCTTGTCGTAAAAACCAGTGCACGCCACTGATAACAGGTATATAGTACAATACTGTAATAGGTTTCATAATAGTCAAGTCCTATTGTCAAAAATACATTCATCCTAGCCTACTTAATAAAACATTAGGTTTGTGACAGTAAATAAATCACATAGCTTTAGGTTAGGCATTTAGATAAAACTTAAGTGCCTACGAACATTAACTGGAACTGTGAACTCTCCCATTTTCCCACGTCCCCACATCGTCAACACATCTCACAAACCGCTGACAAACATACAGCCCGCGGCAAAGAGCGCCTGATGAGGAGCTCGCATCATCACAATAAGTACCTATGATGTGTTAGTACAGCCAACAGTCGACCCGCATTGAGGTCAACAAGACGGGAGCCTGGGGCCCAAGTCTGCTAATTTCAGTAACGTCACTTCTTGTTTTTCGTTGTAGTGCCGACTGTTGACACAAATGGTAAATGTTCCATGACGTTTATTTGACAGATTGTGGTGCCTACTTATGTCATACAAAACGAACATCAACAACCTAAGGAAATCCTGGTAGATTCCCTCGTTCGATATCGATTGAACAATAGTGTCACAAAGTTTTTATTTCGATTGGTCTGGTTTGTTTCCCTTTTGGTTGTCCGTCGCTGCCAGGACAGACTCTCAGTATAGTTTATCGACAAGAAGATAAAAGCTATGCACCACACCACTGATCAGCGATGTAAAACGTGGTGAGATTATTGAAAAAAAAAATAGCAGACTTGAGCCCCACGAGCACTAGAGCGGCGCTTAGACTACGGGATGCTGTGCTAGTTTCGTGCCCTGAAAAAGGTGCTTAGATTTCGGTGTTGTTTTAGTTATGTTTGTAACTTTAATTTTTCCTGCTTAAAAGCGCAGTGTACCTTTGAGGTAAACTTCAAAGCCGGACTCCAAGTCCGAAGCTACTAGTGGAGAAAATATAAAGTAAAATTTTTCATCCAGCATTCCTTGTACGGCGCGTTGTTACTTGCGTATTTTTGTTCCCGTGGGAATTTGGGCATAAAATATAGCCTATGTTACTCAGGAATAATGTAGCTTTCCAACAGTGCAATAATTTTTCAAATCTCTCGAGTAGTTTCGGAGCCTATTCAATTCAGACAAACAAACAAAACATCAAACCTTACTTCTTTATAATATTGGTATAGATAAGTAGACCTAAGTTATGAATAAAAAAAGAAACTAATTTCCCAAACCTTCACGATTAGAAACACGGTCTATTTTCACTTGTTGCAACGTAAAATGAGAAACAGTCGAATTGAGAAACCACCTCCTTTTTAGAGTTGGTTAAAAAGCACATCACTTTTTCAAAGCTTTGATATTCCAAGATGGCTTGACACGCTGCGTTAAATAACTAAACCATTTCCTGTGTTCTATTACGGTTGGGAAAGTCGCGGAGTTTTGTGGACCGAAAACGAAAGAGGAAACTATGACATCATGTAAGGTTGCATGTCATGCAATGAACTAGATTATCCATTTAATTCCGTACTTTCCAGTACTTATAAAAAAACAATCCCTATTTACCCTGGACACGGCGGCATCGCCCGTGAGCGGCTGAACTGATTTCGCTAGTGGTTTTCATTCTGTCTGTTCTTGTCAGGAGAATATACATATTAAAAAAATACGCGGAAAATTACACTTTTCATTAGTGTTATTTGCCGCGATTTCACACATTCACATCACATTTTTTATAGATGAGACAGGTCTA
This sequence comes from Conopomorpha cramerella, assembly GCA_012932125.1. Taxonomy (NCBI): domain Eukaryota; kingdom Metazoa; phylum Arthropoda; class Insecta; order Lepidoptera; family Gracillariidae; genus Conopomorpha; species Conopomorpha cramerella. Next base: position 15,316 of record SJJU01002852.1, read on the forward strand.
TGGCTGTCGGGTTCACAAGTAAGTAATAAAAATATATACATTTGACGTCTTTAAGCGTGGTCTACCACGGTTCCCAAATGCTTCTAAACCCAACGTAATAGGTGTTGTGCCTATTTAGTAAGTAACTGATTTAGTGCTTTATTGAGCCCTGCTGTCTAATTTTAATTACACACATCAAAAGTGTCTAGGGATCAAGAACATTTTTAGCTCTAAAAATCTAATTTATTTAAATCAAATGTAATCTTCTGGGTTGGTCTCCTTTCAATTCCCCATGCCTGTATCAATGACTTATCACCACATTTTGAATATATTATGAATAAATTAAGTTTTTGTACAATATATTCTTGATTGCAATCTTCTAAAATGTAGGTACTTGATCCCTAGACAGTTTTGATGTGTGTATATGTATTGTCGAAAACGCCTAAGTCTGAGTATAAACTAATAGCCTCCACCACATTATCATTCATTACCATTATTAATTTACCTATTGTTACTTGAATTGAATTTCTTTTAGGTCTCTTAGAAAATAATAAATGTGGAGAGCTAACAAGCAACTGTGCCGGAAAGATGGAATTTATACGTTGCAGCGCCCGAGGAGGTCTGAAAACTTACAAAATGCAATGGCATGGTTTCTTTTGAGATTTTATAAAAAAAACATTTTTTTATCTCTATGAACAAGCGTTTGACCACCAACCTGCCTGATTTTCTCTTGCCCACCTATATATGCAGCTACTGTCTGTCTTGTAAACAGGCACATTTAGTAAACAGTGCATCTGTATCCAGGTCAATAGGCAATTTCCGAGCAGCTAGCCTGAATGCAAACAACTTCTGACTCACTTGTCGACTTGTTATTGTCGACTTATAGCTGATACATTGACGAGCGACGTGTTCCCAGCTAACAATACATAATGCTCTAAGCCTGCACTAAATATGTATAGTTCGTCTTAATAACATAAATGCATACAATCACTTTTTTTTCCCAAAGAGAGACAGGCATGAGGCAATAGAATATGTTACCTTTAAAATAACGATAGTGTGTGAAAGAATGACAGACTGTCTATCGAATATATTCCTTTTGCACTAAACATTACATTACAGGACCCATTTTTGAAGTAAAAACACAGACGTTTTTTCTTTAAAAAACATGCTTGATCTGAAATGTTCGATAGTTAGTGAATAGGCAGATAAATATTAGGTAAATTTTAATAGCAGCAGCAGATAGATAAATATTAGGTAAAATTTAATTATCATGTCTATTTTTGTGATTGTTGTGCATATCTGTAATAGGGGTATTCACCAGATTTATAAAATCAGTGTTCAGTTGGTATGATTTTACTTGTTTGTATTAATCAATGTTTTGTATGTATTCTGTAAATGTGCCTTAAATAAATAAATAGGCTAACCTAACTAAGAATACTAATTGCACGCCACTGTGATTTGTTTTCGGCTACTCGCATCCACCTGCTGTCAGCCATCTCGCGCAAATCATCAGTTCAATTTACCCGAGGGCTATCTACACTCCGTTTGCAGGAACGCGGTCTCCACTCGTTTTCCCCAACGGTCATCGGTTTTACGGCTAATATGGCTGGCCCCAGATTGCTTCAGCTTGCTTATAAAATAAAAATAACAATGCTAAGTCTCATTATGATACACAATCCTATTCTTTTATTTATGCATATCTCGAAAATGTCTTCTTGTAAAATTAGCTAAGATGTACCCAGCTCCAATTTCCAAAGTCATACGTACCTACCTAGTACATATGTAGTAAGTGTTTAACTACCGTTTCACTTTCACATGTAGGTAACCGTCCCGTGGTCCACTGACACCGTGTGACAGACAGGTACCTCCGTGTGACATTTCCCAGCCAATTGTCTATCATCAGGCGGCAGCTGGTGCTGTATGGGTGACTGGCGCACGATGGGTGCACGGCATAACGGACCGTCGCGTCGGCTGATGGGATTGTATTCATGTAAATAAATTAACAAACAAAGACCAAATGCATTCAATTGACCGTAAATACTACTTTGATATTCTGCCCTTGCAAAAAAGAAAACAAAACACTGTATTTAAACGAGGTCTTTGGAGATTGGAGGTCTGTGGGGGTGTGTCGGGATACATTGATTAAACTATGTATAGGTACCTATTATAATAACACTCGTAGTCTTCACGGAAAATACATTTATGATACTTCTATGGCAGAGCTTAATATATAAAATTTCCATGCCACAATGTTAGTTACCGTACTACTCCGAAACGGCTTTACCGATTATTCAGTAGGTCAGTAATCGACTTCTATCCATTTTTTATGAATCTACCAGTTGTATTTCTCCCAATACACGGGGTACAAAGGCATCCTATTGTGGCAAAACAAATGTTTGCCGGTTATATATAAAAATGATTTGATGTTCGTTAGTCTCGCTAAACTTGAGAACGGCTGGACCGATTTGGCTAATTTTGATCTTGAATTACACGTGGAAGTCCAGGGAAGGTTTAAAAGGTGTATTTCTTCCAATACACGGGGCACAAAAGCGACTTCCTACGGCAAAACAAAAGTTTGCCGGGGCAGTTTGTCTTTTTATGAAAGTGTGATCGTGGTATTCATAAAGTTAGAACAACGCTAGTGCACTGCTAGTACCTAAACATTTCAAAAGCTGGTCATATGTTCGCCAAATACGAACAAATCAGTGTAAGTTGATATACGTCAACTAGTTAGTCAATGATATTAAAAGTTTAAAATGGAAAAGGAAACGCGCACTGACATGATATTAAAAGTTTAAAACGAGTATTATAGCGGGAAGGTAAGCTAAATGCTTATCTTTGGTAAATCTTCGCGCTATAAAAACCTGTTTTAAACTTTTAATATCATGTCAGTGCGCGTTTTCTTCAAAAATAGTTAGTCAATGTTTTAACTTTTTTATGAATACGACGGTTAGTGTTTAGTTTGTAAAATAACAATTTAATAAATCACCGTAATATTAATTGCATTAGCATGTTTGGTTCATTATCAGCCTCGTGGCGACCACTGCTGGACGAGGGTCTCCCCAATGGTTTCCAATCGTTTGGGGGTAAATGCCAATAATTGCCTGGCTTGGCAGGCGGTTTGGCGATCGCAATGGTGTTGAGGTTTAACTCACAGAGAGCCCCGACAGGAGGGAGGCTGCTGCCCGTCCTCTCGAATTACGACCCCCAAGGCTTGGTTAAAATAACATTATTCACATTTATTCCTTCACTTCCTTAAGTTCTCTACAGATGGTAAATTTTCCGCTTTCAGATTTCTTATTAGGAAGGTTAGTAGTGTTTTGACAATATTTGCATGTTTCGCCTATGTGATAACTTTTTGCATAGGTATGCCACAGAGTGTAATTACAACGTGGACGATATGCAACATCAGACAGGGAGTGGCCGTCTGCAGGCGCGCCCCCTGCCGCCGTCACTCGTCTGTGATCCAGAACCTACGCCGCGACACCGACCACACATTTCCCTCAGCATTTTACAGTATTTTAGACATAGACATTCATTTATTTTTGCCAAAAAACACACAAACAATAATTCAGTACAATGGATTACAGTACATGTTAAATGCAGCATTCCTATCTATCGTTCCTGTGTCTGTCAGCAAAAAAGATTTTTAACAGATTTAGGTGGTTTTCAATTTGACTGTCAATTCTTTTTTTATGGGCATTTGCTGAGCAAGTTCCTCTACCAACCCCGATTTGGGATTAAAAGGCGTGAAGTGTAATTTATATTTTTTTTCTTATGTTTGATCTATCTCTGTTTGATCTAATAACTTTCTACTGAGTGCACCGTTTTTTATGGAGAACAGGTACCTCTTTAACGTACTTCATTTAAATTACATCGCAGCTTAATAACAGGCAGAATGTATTCAAATACTTGCCTGCGAGCAATATAAAATAAAAAAAAATACACTTTACGCCTTTAATCCCAAAGCAGGGTAAGCAGAGGCACGACTTGATAAAGCAAATGCCCACAGTTCACCAAGCGTATTTAACCCAACGTGACAGGGGGTGAGCTCATCGCCGTTATAGGATTCACACACCTTATGGTGTGCGGGTTTTGTACATAGGCTCTGAAAAAGAGTCCCTTTGGTACACGTCCAGTAGCCGGACTCGAACACGCGACCTCCCTGTTACAAGTCAAGAATCGGACCAACTGGACCACAGACGCTAAAATACATGAAACTTATTAATAAGGTACCGTTTTAACCTTTCAGTACATACCCTATAATAGTTTTTTTGTTATTGTTTCATTTTCTGTTTATACACCTCCTAATATTTTTTAAACAATTTGTATGACACTTGATAGTGACAGAAAGAGGCTAACGGGTACTACCGCCATCTGTTGAAGGGTTAAAACATCATTATTGACATTGTCATTAATGTCTATAGTATGAAAATTTATTGCAACACAGGACGTAAGTCATAGTGGGTAGTTACATGTTAACTTTAGCAAACGACGCAAATGAAACAGGTTTTCCTGCAAGTAATAAGAACTTAAGTAGTGACGTTATACGACTCTAATGAGTTTATTGCGGTAATCTAAATCGATTTAGTATTTTTTATTATTATATTGTATTGCATGATAATTGGATAGCTTACAGGGCCCTAATCGCTTACCATTAAGTAATTATATCTCTAATATAGGCTTCGAGGTAGGCCACAAGCGATATTTTTTAGGTTGGCCAATTGATAAGTAATCCTGTCCATCTGGTAGATAGTGGTGAAGTGTATGTATGATGCACAGCATACCTAAAGCTATTTGTATACAACTTATGAATACTTACTCAAAAGTTTACTTTCCATTATTGCGTAGATTTCATACGCCTTTTCAAATATTTTGAATATCTAATGCCTTATTGAATTTCCTTGATTTTACAGATAATTCTACACACCTGCCATCGAACTTAAAAGGAATAACAGTCCGATACTCATAGCAGCTCATACAATTTGTCACAATGTAGTCAACGCAATAGTCTCTTGAGATGTCTTTGTTTATACACACCATACGACGACACACTTTCATTGACGGGCAGTTGACAGCTCTGCTTTCGGCGCTTTGTCTCAGCGCAGTAAGTGCTTTAAACTTGAATAAATGTAGGCAGTGAAGTTCAAAAATATCTCCAGTCATCCAAGAATCTGGGGGCCAAGTCTGCTACACTTTTGTAGTTGCATCGCTCCGGCATCGTAGCGGCGAACGATTTGCATCGCTGTTTTACTGCGAAATGAATGTAACGAAATCAGCAATGTACATAGCCGTGTGGTGAAGGCGAATAGAATACATGTGTCACCACCCCAGCCCAACTTTTCCCGTCATAGGGGTCGTAAGAGGCGACCAAGGGAGCTCTCCAGAGAACGGGCAGCAGCGCTCTCTGTGAGTTAAACCACAACACCACTGCAATCGCCAACCCGCCTACCAAGTGTGGCGATTACTGGCATTTCACCCCAAATGACGGATCTCATTGACTGCCCTCGTCCAACAGTGGACGTTATGTGGCTGATGATGACATCGTTTACCGCTGCGGTGCCAGAGCGATGCAACTACGAGCCTTAGGCCCCTGGTCTAACCCTAAGGTTGAAACTCTTATAATTGCCATTAGACAGAGAGGTCAGAGTTCTTTATTTATTTGTCACAATAACTCTGCTGGCATAGAAAAGTAATAGGTGGATTAGGAAAACAGGGATTACCACGTTATGCGACGAAAGGCCTTGGTGTCCTCGAGCAGTTACTTTAATGAAAAATCACGTCCAAAACAGTCGAAAATGGAAAAGGCCCTATGAGCTCCCCGAAGAGGAAATCAAGGTAAAGCAGAAAAAGAGGTTTCATGAAACTGTCTTTTCTTAGAGATGTATAAATTTGGCTATACCTAGATGCAATTAAAAAAAGCTCAGACTTACAAAAATAAACCTGTGAGGTTACATATTGTATTCTTATCATGCGGACGCTGCACAAAAGGACTTGCCTATTCAGAAAGCAAGAGAATGAGGAGGTTTCTTTAAAAAATAAATTAACGTTCAAACGATAAGAACGATCATAGAATAAAGTAGGTAGTTGATTCTCTTTCGTTTTCAACTATCTTTGACATATAGATTTTGTTTTTAAAATTACTAATTCAAATAGTTCAAAAATAACGATAGTCCTGTGCCAAAATTTACAAATATGTTTTTACAACCATTACTAATCAACAAATAAGTAATTTCTTCTCAAAGTTTCGACATTTTTAGGTGCATACTTAAATATGACATGGTATGTCCCAAAAGAAAATAGTTCAGCTTACGTTGGTAGTGAGATGCTCTCAATACATTATTTCCATACAAATCACAGTGCAGTTTAGCGACAGACAGACAGACGTATCCGTTGCGCATATTGAATAGGTTGTGCTTAACTTTGGTACGTACCGAACGTCAGAAAGTACAATGAATTTGGCCGAGTACGGGTGGTTTCGACTTTTAAAAAGTAGGTTGTGGGATTTGAATAAATACTCACAATAGGTACCTACTAATCCTAACCAATTCGACTCCAAAATTAATTCAAAAGTTTTACCAGATATCGGAATTCCGAGTAAAACAATATCTCGATTAACTTAAAACGACATTTCTCTTAGTCCTGATCAAAAGGTAGGTAGGTATGTGGCCCAGTAAGTATCGACGTAGAAATAATGATGCCAGTAATATTTCTTCTAAAATCGGACATAAACAATCCTAAATTCTGCGGGCCGGATTTTGAAGTCGTGTAGTTTGAGACCAGCCTCTAGTTTTACCAATCTCATGTGAATATCAAAGAATTGTATCGTGTACTAGGTCGGTATTTAATTATTAAAATTTTACCCAAATTGACCTCTCGCGAATGGCGATCATGATGCCCTTCGCATCATTTTTGGATATTAAGTTGCATTGACTAAATAGATACAATGAGGGTGGTACATAATGGTCATTAAATAATTAATTTGTTCGTAAATAGCGTTTTTACCGGTTACCTAAGTCCTAAGTAAACATAAAATAAATAAGAATACATATTTTATGAAAAAGAACTTATTTTCAACATTAATAAATTCTTGAAAAGTTGCTTTAGTTATTTTAATTGTTAAACTCACCAACCGGAGTTCCTTCTTAACTATAAATAAAATTTAACTTTAATCGCCTACCGGCGGCCACCCCACACAGATGGAATTTAACAATATCGACTAAAATCTTTAAATACAGAGCTACGTCACACAAGAAAACACATATGACACCAGTTCATGTGTAAAATGTAATGGGTAAGTTAGTTTAGTCCTGAGTTCCTGACTGTATTCAATGAAGACTGCATCTCCAATAGCTTGTGTACCGCACTCGCTCACTCCTTCATGAAGCCAGCCAGCATAACGCACGCGGTCGCCGTCGAGCGCGCACGCTTGTTTCGCTCAGCTCTTGTGCGTTCGCGCGTAAAGCCGATACGAACTTTTTTTCGAATCAAATAACTTTTTTCTCGAATCATTTTAAAAAGTAACAAAAAACTTTTTTCTGTCTAATCTTTGTGTGTGCCGGTGTTTTGTTTGTGGACTGTTTCTGTTATTTCCTGTTGAAAATTCGGTTTTGGAACGTTTTCATTGACCGGTGAGTTTTGTTTTTGTTTTGTAGGGTAGCTGTACTGCCATCTGCAGCTATCCTGAAGTTGGCATTCTACCTTATTGTTTTTGGTGTTATATCTAGTTTGTATATTTAGATGTGTCATTTTCTTATTTTAAACCGAAAACGAATATGACGACAAAAAAAACATAATTGCATTAAACTTATATCACATTACGGCTGTAATAAAACACATAAGCATCTAATAAATGATAACCTTATGCAATTTATTACCTTACTAGGTTTTATTAGTCTGAAATGTTTTGCGAAATTACACTCACCTTACCCAACATTATACCCACACACACACAGGTACACACTTGACATGACAATATGGCACAACATAAAAAAAACGGAAACGGGCCCCCCATTCGACCGGTTCCCGGCGTAATTTCTGGAATGGATCGTCATTGTTTGAAATCCGAACAGGCCGACGCGCGCACTGCACACTGGGCCACTTCCTATGCCGAACGTGACCAACATGATTACTGTTTTTTTTTAATTTCCTATAGGACTAAAGTATTTGAATAATTTTGCACTAAATTTTGCTAAAATGGGCAATTGCTTGGAAAATGCCTCTTCATCTGCTTTTTTTGCTGAAATTCGTGGTTATAAACTAACCCAACGTAACAACAATAACATTACCTATTGTCCTAAGTGTCCTCGAACACGTTAATTATGGAATTAAGAAAGTGTGTGCGCATGGTTTTAAGAATGCAACCATGGGGAAGAAAGTAGATACAACTCCATCCTCGTTGTTTTTTAAGATTTTAAACAATATGTATGTAGGTCATATCCACATTGTGACAAATTCTAATTATGTTGTTTATTTAGGTAAATATGTTAGGTAGCCGCCTACGAGCCTACCCAGATACTTATTTAAAACTAGCAAACCCGGTGAACTCCGTTTCGCCACCAGATGGGTTCGTTTCGTTTACCCGCTTTTCTGATTATTTTTTCCTGAATTTCCTTTGCTATAAACCTCACGGAGCCCGAGACCTTTCCAACGAATGCAAAACCGTGGAAATCGGTTCGTGCGTTCTGGAGTTATAGCGTCAGGGAGGAAAACCCGACTTATTTTTATATAGTAGATAATACATAAAAATAAATATACTTCACGCCTTGCAATACCAAAAGCACATTTACTAAGCGGTTTACCAAGAGTGTTTAATAAACTGGAATAGGGGGTGTTCTCATCGCCGTTAGGGTGCACACACCTTGTCGTATGTGGGTTTCGTCATGACCTAGAGCATCTTTCACCGTATGAGCTTTGCATATTAAAAGGCTCTAAAGGAGACTCATAGGTAAACAGCAAGTTTCGAACCCAGTACCTCCATTGCAAGTACAAGTACCTACCATTGGGCTACAAACGTTTTTTTAGTTTTTAACGTTTATGTATTATGTATGGGCTGATCATCATCATGATGATGATGATGTATTACGTGCCATGATACTGAGATAACATTTTGGACTATGTAACTTTACTTACGTACTAATTCAATTAGACATAAGTACACAACTGTCCCAGTAAGCCGTGCTTGATGCTGATCTATTACACATTTTTTACCGCATTCCAAAAAAAAAAAAGAGTTACGAAACCGAACCATGCCCGCCTCCGTTGGAGCTCGAGTCAGAATTCCTGTCCTTTTATAAGCACACGGAATGCAACAAAAATGCCATTAATTTGGCCAGTGTAGTGTTGATACTTAACTTACCCACTTGCAGTGCATTAGTTAAATGGTAATTATGAATCATTTACCTAAATAGCGGAGTGCTAACAAGTGTGTACGGATTGCGCAAAACATTTCTTAACTGACATCACAAATTATTTACGTCAATTATTTGCCAACCTTACTAATGTACAAGAGGATAATGCTGCCCTAAGTATGTTATGTTTGGACCGTCATTCTCCAGTAGATGGCCACGTAAAAGCCTAATGATGACCTAGGCTTTAGTCCCAATTCAATTGTGTTTGAAGATACTAATGTGACTATGTATCTAATGCTAAAACCATTAATATGAATTTCCTATATTAATACTTCTTTTCATACATGACCTCCGGTTTCGAGTACTTTTCACGCCACCTTCGGCCAGGAAATCACCAATCTGGTCAATATAAATTATAATTAAATTACATCTAGTTAGTTCATTAAACAAATACATTATATTTTATTTGTTACGTAATAAGTAATAAAACCAGATTCCGTGCGAAAACGAAGTTGTAAACTAATAATTATGCATATGACAAGATGATCTAATAATGTTATCAAACTCTATACACAATAAAAAATGTTACTTTAACCACACATTTAAGAAAAGTCGAGTTTCCAAAGTAGGGCTGAAGTGACAGCGTAAATAGGGCAACAGTCGGCTGCCTACATACCTGTGCACATATCTACATAGTCTGAATATCTGTCAGCAACAAATGCAGTAAGTGGCGTGCTCAGGAAGGAAATGCATACCACCAACATTCTGAAGCACGAGTTTACCGTAGTAGGGCTTTCACTTTAGGAATTATTGTCGACTAATCGATCGATTTCATAGGTTGTTTCCTACTTTTTTAATTTGCGTTGTTATGTTACGTACGTAATTTACGCATATTAAGCTCAGGAAAATTATGATCAAATACTTGAAATAAAAAAGAACCGACCTTAGTCATTAAAATTTATTTATATATAGAATTATTTATAGATATTTAATATCTACCTATTTTAGCAAAAAGGTTTGATTGCATTGTCAGAAATGGGACCATATGGGAAATACTAGTTTTCAAATAAACAAATAATAATAATCAAAATCGGTTCACCCTATCGAAAGTATAAGGTAACAAACATGAAAACAATACCGTCGAAATGAGACCTGCTCCTTTTTTAAGTCTGTTCATTAAATAGAGGCGTTGAGAGATTGGAAGATGGAACTCAACAACCCGTACGTGCACTTTTATTTCTCATAGAGCCAAGATCTAAGCTTTAACCCGCGTGGAGCAGAACTTAATCAGTGACGACTGGGCTAGATCTTGGGTGGACCTAGCTTTATGTCTTGGATCTCATAGCAGAAACAGTAGATTGATTACTTTCGTTCCTTGGTACCTTGGGCCTTTCGCCGTTGAAGATTACCAGTAGAGTGACTAAATTACTAGGCCACATCAGCAGCTCTTTGAATTGTTTTAAGTTAGTAAATATATTACGCTAAAGGCCCCTTACGCCCCCGCTGTGTATTGTCTAGTGATGGGTTCGGCTGCTGAATGTTTATTTGTTTAACCTTGTGTGTTGTGTTATTAATACCTTCACTTACATCTTAATTGCAGCTTAATCTTATAGAATATTATGTCATAGAGGTCAAGGGTTTGGTTATATTTTTGTAGCAAACTAGCGGCAGGTCATATTCGCTTTTGTTTGATTTTGGACGCTGAGTGGAATTTGTTAACCGGGTGTCTAGTATTCCTAATGTGTTATTCCGGTTGTCCAAACCGAGGATCAGGATCCGCTTTTATACTGATTTAGTATTTGTGGTTAATTACTGGGACAACAACATGTCGGACTTCTAATGGAGGCCTCGGGTATAGCTTAGGGATTAGTGTCTATCTGGATAGTAGAAGTACAGCATATTATGTTAAGGTTTACACTGAAGTGCTGAGGAGTTAATCACTTCATGTGTCACTAAACCCTCAATGAAGTACCTAGACTTTTTATATTGTAACAAAAAATAAAAAAATATGGAATTTTCAACCTTTGGGTAAATAGTAAATAAGATCTTCTCCTCCGCATAGTAATTAGAAGTACAATACGGTAATTCGTACATAGCTAACCGCAAACGATATTGCTTAGGTGGGGTGAGGGTGATCCAAAGTAGGTACAAAAGGACTTTACAAGATCACGCCTTCCTGTCCTCCTTCCTGACTGGCATCACTCGGTTCATTTCTTGCGCTCCCAGCTTGGGATGATGAGCACTTTGAGATAATGAGACAAATGGATGGTTCTTTCTGACGACAACCTACCTTATTTTTCAATACGAAAGACTTTTGAAATAGTAACCTACCGACAGTATTTTGGGTGGCATTTCTTATCTTTTGTGTCTGACAAAGCCAAACCCCATATCGAAGGAATCTTTTTGTTTTCTAATCGGTGAGTTGCCGGAATGGGTGAACTGACTCATTCGCTAAGAAATTATGTTTTTTTTAGTAATTAATTTAGGTAACAGAAGTACCGTAAAATGTTTACGCGTATTTCTTACAATTCATGGCGCAATAGCGGCCTGAGACCTCCGCGCAACACCGCGCTTTATTTGGTAAACGGGATAGAAGCTATTAGAAAAAGGAGAGACAGCTTATCACATTTTTGGGGTCTTAAAACCACTAAGGACTTTAAAGTAATAAAACTTAGGATTTTAAAGTACAGTGTGGTTTTAAAGTCCTAACTTTATGATAGAAATCTGGCGTGACTTTGAGAAATTGATTTAATCCAGGATTGTCACCACTATTCCTGTTATTATGACTTATTATTCCTGAAACTATGACACTCTGCGAATACCTAAAATACATGTGTCACCATCCCCAGCCCAACTTTTCCCGTCGTGAGGGTCTGTGCGAGGCGACCGAGGGAACTCTCCAGAGGACGGGCAGCAGCGTTCTCTGTGAGTAAAACCAACACCTCTGCGATCGCCAACCCGCCTGCCAAACGCGATTATTGGCATTTCCCCCCCAAATGTCATCAAATTCATAATTTTATAAAGGAACGCACACTATATACACGTTATAACCTAAGTCGTAGCTTCAGCTTCAGCTTTGCATAATTGCTTATCGTGGTTAATTTAGCGACCCTGGTTTATACCCGGTATAACCTTGTAATATACATCTTAAATTACAATTGTAAGTTTTGTGATACAGGACCCAGGGTCCGTTTAGAAACAAAAGAGGAAATATACAAACATCCCAGTGTTGAAATCACTAATCAATTATTTGGGAGACAATATAACAGCAGCCACATGTTGCCTTTGGAGCCTCTACTAGCGTATGACTTAATCTAGGGAGAAATGTAATGTATGTCGGTACATACTACGTAAATAGGAAGTAAGTAAATATTTATCACAATGAAATTTTCCTTATCATCTTACGTAAGCACGTTTGTTTCTTGATAGAGGCGTCAATCTCAAATGTGGAAATAAACATTTTATTCATCTTGAATACGTACCTAACTAAGACTACTAAAACTGAGCCAGATCGGGATAGTCTTTTGCGAGGCAGAATAACCGAGTACAAACCTTCTAAGTGATAGATGCGATACACATCACGTCACCTCTTCTTGTAAAAACTACCGTTCAGTAATTTTGACGTGACTTCGTGGGAAGATAGAGTAGGTACAGATTATAAGTACTTTATCTACCCATTTTGTCTTGAAATGTCCATGGAAACGACATAAATCGAAGCAGTAAGAGTATATAAGTAGTTACTTATATGCATTCATTTCAGGTAGAGGTAATAAATATGTTTACATAGACATTACCACACCTTTTCACTCGCAAAACCCCGAGGAGAGCCGTGATATTGATATTGACTTGGCTTTTAAGAATCAATTGTTGTTATGCACCTACATTACTAGACTAACCTAGATAATTATTGTTCTACGTGTTATGTGTCTCGTACAATATTTATGCAGCGTCGGCCGCCTTGACTTAGCTCCCTACGTCTTTACTTTATTCCAAATCGACAATACTGACTGAATATTTTCATAGCATTGGACAAAGGCTTAGCTAGTGAATCCATTCAATTTTGAAGTAAAGGGCAACGACCTTGAAAACGACGGAGAATACTGCCTGTGAGGAGCGATACGATATGATAAATTAAACCGAATTAGCAAAACATATAACTCGCTCTTTCTCAGTCGCGACCTGGATGTTTTCAACGACTCTCTTTCAACATTCACGCGTAAATTATACAATATTTTATAACTTGTAATGCCTATGTTATTTTAAGTCTTTCTATGTATAATGTATTTCTTTTTTAAAATGTAACACATTTTACTGTATTTGTTTTTACTTTGTGGTAGCCTATTATTAAGGGTGCACTTACCTTTGTTTTTTTTGTATTGTTAATAATTTTGTTTAGTGTAAGTCCTTGTTGGTTATCCTTAATAAATAAAATAAATAAAATAAAAACACTAGTTCATCGTGTAAGGGTAAAAACTATAATCAGAAAAGTCAAAATTGAATAAAAGACAATATTCATAGAAAAACATACACGTATAAAATAGATAATTCTAAAAAAAAATGCTTTCAGCAAAACCATAATGGGTTAAAAAATTTAATGGATTATCTATCGTTATTTAAATGTCAAACAGAAAAACTACAGTAAAAAGTATAGGTACCGAAATTAATTATTACAAGTGATATTTTTGTTTACTAAGTAGATCGAGGTATCATAATTGGTTAAGTAGTTCATATTAATTAGAATAATGATAACGAGGATTACTATACCTAAACGCTGCCACTGCATTATCTAGAATACCTATACACTGAATATGTTATTATTTGACAACAGTATAAACGCGGACGTAAGTGAAAATATGCATAGGTAGATAAATAAATAGTAGGAATATGTAAACAGAGACCTGAAAAGATACAGTGGCTACTTTGCTGTGAAAACACTACTACTATAGCTACATAAATAGTATTGCTGTAGAAATTCAGTACATTTTGCTAGCTTTATTTAACACTACTTTAAACTCAGTTTTCCCGGTCACGTGGGACTTGTATAATCGTTATTTCCACACAACTTGTCTATACGATTTTTTTTCAAATTTGATTGAATCGTTCAGAAGTTATCAGTGTAACTACATTACATATTGACGTTCATAAATATATGATTTCTCTTTTAGACTCTTATTCTTGGAACTCTATCACGAGAGAAGGATTATTATGGCAGCATAATTGAAAAAAAGAGCATCTCCTATTTAGAGAAGAGGGTTATCCATGGGCGCTTCATTTTCCTTACCCTTAATTGAATAACCGACGTGCGTGATTTACGTAAATGTACGCTTTACTGTCAGTAAAAATCGTTCCAGTCTTTTGTGGAGTTACGCGTATTTTGCGGTTAGAAGGCACTTTTGTTTACGATTGTACGCACCTTAGTTCTCTCACACGACTCTAGACGTAATGTAACTAGGTAATGGCATTTAGAGTGAGTAAAAAGACTTCAGTAAATCACTCAGAGCATGTCCAGCGCAGCGATAAGCGACAAGTTGCGGCTTATCAACTAGGAAACTCTGTTACAACCATATTTGCTTTAGTGGTTTCACTTTTAAGTGGAAGAATAGTCAGTAATCTTACTAGGCAGGTGCTTGGGTTTGTCAACATATTGCAGTCTTGAAGGGCTCTCATTTCGGTAAACGCATTAGGTACGAACCTATATCTTCGAGTGGTAAGCGGATTATGCAGACGGGCGGGTGTAGGTAATTATTTAATCCTTACTAATATTATAAATCGGAAAGTGAGTTTGTTTGTTCCGCTTTCACGCCGTAATTACTGAACCGATTGCTTTCAAATTTTGCATACGTAAAGTTAGAAGTCCGGATTAAATAATAGGGTACTTTTTATCCCGAAAAAAAAAAGATATTCCCGAGGGATTTTCCGTAGGAATGATAAGTTTTCTTATATTTGTCCTTTATACCGCAATATAACCGAAGTCCACGCGGGCGAAGCCGCGGGCGTAAAGCTAGTTAAAAATAAAAATTGTTTCCTTATTAATTAAGTGCCTAGTAATAAGTGGACCTCACCCACACCAGGATACCCCGAACTAAGGATGCCATGTATTACCTACGTTTCTATGACGATCTAGATAGCATTATGTCTGAGATGGGAAACGAATTCGTAAACCTCGACCAATATGATCTTGCATGCAAACTATGTTTATTTCTAGCCTATCTAGCAAATTTTGTCTCTATCTGACGTTTACCATATGAAAGAAACAACACTATTTCCATCCAGAGCATAACTAAAGATAGATCACGTTTTGTAATAAGGCCGATCAAGTTCAACGCAAACTGAATGACATTCAGCGGAGACAAGTGTACACAATAGTCGCAAATAGGTACATGTCGCGTCGCGTGACAGAATCCATACGAGATTATCTCTCTAGCAGATAAATGGAAAATGCATTTCTTGACAAGGTGCCACTCGGATGCCGGCTGTGAAAATTATCAAAGTGAAAATGGGCATAACATTGAAAATGCAAGGGGGGAAAATATCGGATGTTATGTCTTAATTGTTATGAATTTGTCAGCGGGCAGCCTTCTCGGTGCATGTCACGGTTGGCTGGTATGATACAACTTTCAAAATACCTTTTGAATTGAGTAGGTACGTAAATTAAAATAACATGCATATAAAGTGTAGCGCTGTTCCCCACCGGTGTTACCTGCAGGTTATCCCGTCCCCGTGGGAAAACTACAGCCTAGCTTAAGCTAAATCAGTTTAATAGTTTTTATGTGAAAGAGAGACATACATCGAAACTGTCGCGTTTGGTAGAATTTAATTATTTAATTTACTTATCCGCGATTCTATAAAAGTGGCGTTCCGTTCAGGTAATTTCTAGCAAACTCCTTTAAATCATATATTCCAATCCAGGTAAAATATATAACTATAAACTTATACGAAATAACAAAATATAACACTCAAATCGCACTTTTCATACCTTAATCTAAAACTTTCGCACTAATAATACTAAATATTAGTAGCATGTAGCTATCGTAATCTAATAACCTTACAATTGCTACTGCAATATACAGGAACTATGTACTTAATTTTCACCGTACTTTGTTAATTCATATAAAAATATGACGTGACTTTAGTTTTCATAATGGCAACGAGTAAATCGTTTATCCCTATGTAATGGTCTGTAAAATATTGTTTATAATACATACACACTTCACGCCTTTAATCCCAAAGAGGGGTAGGCAGAGGCACTTGCTAAAGCAAGTACCCACGGTTCACCAAGCGTATTTAGCCTAACGTGACAGGGGGTGAGCCCATCGCCGTTATAGGGTTCACACACCTTGTGGTGTGCGGGTTTCATCACGATGTTGTCTTCACCGTACGAGCGTTGCGTTGCGTACATAGGCTCTGAAAAAGAGTCCCATTGGTACACGTCCAGTAGCCGGACTCGAACCCGGGACCTCCCGGTTACAAGTCAAGTATCCGACCAACTGGACCACAGACGCTCATATAATACATAGTGGTTTTACGACAGTTCTAAACACGAGCTTTTGCTAATTCTTCACTATAATTACCACACTTCCTTCCCTAGAACTATTAGCGCACTTTCCTCGATATAGAAAGCTGCCAATTGTAGGGTATTAACACTTCTCAATCATTGTTTATGTTTGTCTGTAGCGATGAAAACACTATTTGCTCTTTTAAACACATTTGGGTATTCACTTTTATTGATAATGAATTTTTAATAATAATTGCTCGAAGGAACATTGACAGCTATAAAGTTGGGAATTGACAACTTTGCATTTCGAATGGTAAATGATATTTTTATTGAAAATTGAAGAAAATATAAAATTATTTGACCCGTATTTTTTTATTCGACATAAAAATAATGTTTTCATTCATGATTTTCACTTTTAACATTGATTTTTTTGGAAAGAGCGTAAGCGCCATATGACGTCACTATTATGGATACACAGATCAAACATAGATAGAAAAGAAAACTATAGCTGTCAATGTCAATTTTTAAGTTGTAGTCTGTGCAGATCGTTGTTTTGTTTACTTTTGCTGTTAGAAAGGAGTGTTTATTTATTTGCTAACCACGTCGAGTCAGAGTAATATTACTCCTAACATTTCTTTTTCTCTCGTTCAGGTTGATGCATTTTTATCGATAGTAGTGAAATAGCGGGGGTTTTAGGTTTATTCCAAGAAGAAAATAAAACTACCGAAATAATTGCTATTATTGTTTGTTTTGAAACTGACGATTCTGCTGTCACTAATATTGTCAATTATATTGATTTGTAAAAAAATAAGTATAGGCTTGAATCCCACCTATTTCGCACAAAGTAATGACGTCATCACAGATATTTCACATTTTACGTATTATCTCCGAATTTACGCATCTAAAAAATATAATATTTTTTGTATAGCATCCTGAAACGAAAATACAGAAACGGTTTTTTTATTTATACTGCTTATTAGTTATGCAAAGTTATCAATTGGTGACGCTTTGATAGATTTTTTAACTTTACATATACCAGTCATAAACTAAACGTTCAGGTTTTTGTATAAAGAGAAAACGTATATACGATATAGAGATCATCTAATCCCTTTTGAAATACGCGATTATGTAACTTTATTGAAGTGCCTACTTCATTTAGAGATCATGTTTTTGTGGAAACTAATCATAATAAATTGACACATCGGTCAAGGTACAGAAATAGAAAACGTTCCTATTATTATTTGACATTAGTAAGAAAGTACTCGATACTTGATATCGATGCCAAAAGAATAACTTAGGATTAACTATTTTCCAAAATTTTAATCTAGGCTTAACCCGAATGCGTCATTTGATACCACATTCTTCTGAAAAAAAAAATTGTATACCTTCAACCTTGCGATTGCAGATCGAGCATGTCTACCACAATGCAGTGGGAATATCAGCATTTTGAAAAACTCACATGTTTTCTCTACGTCCGGTGGCTTTGAAACACCACCGCTACGGTCCAATGGATGAATAGAAAAAACTAGTACACAATTTACAAAATGGTTGACCTCAGCCAATTCACCATAGGTAATTTGTAAATGCCTAATATTTTTTGCTCACGAATCTGGCCTTGTATTAGTTTCTAAAGCAGATAAGTACCTATTTCCTAAAATAATTGATTTGGGGAAAATCGTAAACAAGTTTTTATACACTGCTTCCGAATTCCGATATTGAACGAAAACAACAATACTCGAATTACTATTCCAAATGCCGACTGTATACGCAAACAAGTACTTGATAATAAATAGACACAACACTTACATCGAATATACGATTTAGTCCGAAAGAAAGCCGTATTAAAAAAGATGGGGTATCGACATCTCTACATTTTGAAAATTTCACCAGGCAACTACAAAAAGGTATACATTCATCTCTTCTGATCCATCAGCTTTCTTTAATTCATGTTTTTTCAAATATTTTTTATTACATTATAAGAATTTAAACTAAAATATATGCCTTTCCAAAATTGCACAGCAGTTCGACAAATTGACAGTAGGTAGGTACAGTGTTGAAATTGCCTCTAGAAATATATTTAGAATAGAGTGAGAACAACTCATCAAATATTTCAAAGTATGCACCCGCATGGAGTAGTTTTATTTACAACCAAACGATTCCCATTCAATTCATTTCAATTAACTCAGATTCCGTTATCCAGTTTGGTTGTTTATTTAGGGGTTTCTTAAGTGGTTACTGAGCGATTAAGTGGTTACTGAGCGAATAGCTAAACACTTACCGACATATTCATAAAAAATATAGAGACGACGACTTATAGTAAGTAACTAAGTTGTCGTATATCAACTTAGAACAAGTTGTCTAAATGTAGAGTACCTTTCACCAGCTTTGAAATCTTAATTATATGAATACCTCGATTACTATTTGGCCATTCCAGCACCCTTTGTTAGGATAGAAGCTCTTGAGACAACAATGACAAAGTTATCAACCACTCCTCGAACGAACAAGCTCTCAGCGTACAAACTCTGTTTCTTCTTGCGCCTGCCTAATGACGCAAAGGGCAAAGAGGTTGAAAAGTCAACCTGCATGATTTCTTGACTCCATCTAAATCATCTTTCTCCTTGCCTATTTTGTTGGCAACGCATCCCAGACACAGACGACCACGTTATGGAAATTATGTACGAACATGGCAAGAGTTTTCCGGAGTAATTTTCAGTAATGACAACGCTAATCATTGAGACAGACGCAGCCTTGGCGCGGAGGCGTGTGAAACGTTGAAGGTCGGCCGTAGCTGTCACCTGCAGCTCATTAGTCAGGCGCCACGTGCTCGGCGCAGCTAACTCATCGCCGCTTCACTACCGCCTTCTAAACTGTGAATGGGTGCCACGGATTATGTTGCAATTACTTTCAATTACGAAAGGAAATTTGCTGTCCATAGAAGGACGTGGGCAGCTAAAGTTTTGACGGGCCCGTTGGTATAGTAGTCAGCATGCCTGCCTCTGTTCCGTTGGGTCGTGGGTCCGATTCCCACCGCCGTTAACAGGTACTTAGGAGATGAGGTCTTAAGTACTTGTTGGATGTGCTTGGATGTTTTATTTATGTAAGTATGGATTTGAAGTATATTTCTTTCTCTGAATTCCATAAAACAAGTGCTTGCTAAAATGAAGGCAATCTGTGTGTTGTTGTTAAATATTTACTTATATTTATAAAGTAGTGTTCGAGCAGAAGTTAAATTTGAAGCTATTGTTTCTGGAACAAAATGCGATCTATGTGCCATGTCAGGTTCTCATTGTGATATTTTAGAAAAAATGTGTTGTAACATTATAAGGTGTAGGAAGGACAAATGTCGTATAAGTTTCGTTTGTTTTTCCAAAAATCCTGCGTAACAGTAATCTAAACTCTTACAACTTGAAAACACAAAAAAAACAATGGGTACGCCATTGTTTTTCCATAAACATACCTACTGTGCGTTTCGAACTGTTTTTCTTCTTTTGTTTTTTAAGAAAATCTTGTGTTCATTTCGATAGATGTATACTACACAGTATTGGCGAAGCTAGGGGGTAACCCGGTAGTACAAGACAAGCCTATGCCAGGTACATTAACAAATATTTTCAAGGAAATTAAGTAGCGTAGGGCTCAAAAAATCTAAATAAGCATTGGTTCAGTGCCTATTTTTCACTACCGGCTTACCTCCTAGTTTCGTCACTTCTATACAGTAATTGTAAGTACCTACATAAATGTTAACAAAGTGCAAAAGACAACTCCGCAGTCAGTTTCCCTCACGCAAGTAACACTTAGCCCAAGAGAAATTGTGATGCAATCCAAGAGGGAAATAAGACTAACAAAGTTTCACACTGTGTACAGTCGGGTCTGCCGTTACGTATACTTTCTTCCTCTAGATGTGTCAGTTTGCATTGTCGTGGTGATATTTTATAGCTCTAAGTTCCAGTATGCTTCTGAACAAAATCAATCTTGCGGTCACAAACGCACAAACCGCATGGAAATAAACACAGCCTCTGCGGTTTTACGAGACTTGAAACGCGACTAATTCGAAACCGTCTAGAAAGTTGTGGTCTATTGAATTTTGAAATTATTTCCGTTTTTCCCAACTTTTGTTTTACGTTGTTGTGCAACCAACATCTGACGGACGGTGTATCTGGTTGTACTGTTTCCGGGAACACTTTGGTAAAGGGGTGTGGCTTACTTTATTCCGAATTGTAATAATAAATTTAATCAAAAGACGTAACCATAGTTGAGTAATATAACCCCTAAAATAAATTAAATGTTTGTGTCTATCACTTTACATTACTCAATGGAAGGGTTATTCATTGCGTACTTGATAAAAGACATGTTTAACCGCAAATTCCCCTATAAAAATATCTTGTTAGGGAAGGCTGTTCAGCAACTTTGAAACACACCTCTTCCAGTCCGAGTATAACTGATGAAAATGGAATATTAACAAATAAGTAATTACTAAGGTCTCTTTTCTTATGCTCACAGTATCATCCGGACAAATAATTCTCAGAAAAGCAACTATGATAATACGAAATTTATACACGAAATGTCAATTCATCTTGATAATAAAAATGATCAACATCTAAAAGCGTTACAAACGGAGGCGTAGAGAAACTACTACAGTTTAATAGGTCAAAAGAAGACCAGTGGATTCAGATACGCTGTCTGTCTTTAATTTCATTGTGAAATGGTTCAGATTAATCTACTACACTGGAGAGTTTACGAGTTCAAGCAGACGTGCGAACTGATCTATTGGCTGGGCTATTCTCGAAATCTGTGAATAACATTGATACTAAAACTAGAAAAAATAAGTTACTCAACTTCCAAATACTATTTTGTTAAAAATCCTAAAAACCTGTGATGTAAAGTTACCTACAAAATGTATACATTTCCTGTATTACATTGAACAACAAAATAATCTCATCTCAATGTTGTGAAACGAAATTTAATTACAATTGAAAGACGTCTGAATTGTGGGTCAGGGTGCATGCCTCGCGATCAAGAGGTCACAATAGGAGGTTATGATGATTTAATGATGAGCTCGGGCAGTTGATAGGTGTGTTTGCACTACACTTTTGTAACATGTAAAAAAAAAACAATTAAAAAAAATTGTGTCACCTTCAATACTGGCTGCTTGATTTTAGCAATTTCGTTGACATTTGTGCCTCCTAATATAGCTAGCGCCATCTGTCATAACTAAGAGAAACAAGGGCCCCGAAAATTCCCCATTGCGTACATTCCTGCTGATAAAGGGCAGCCTGTAGATGCCAAGTTCCTTTCAAGTCTAGTTGTATGAGAATGAGAATAGGTATAATAAATAAATAAATATTTTACAACAGTACACACATTGCCTTCATCCCATGTTAAGTAGCTACAGCACTTGTGTTATGGAATTCAGACAACGAAATATACTTACTTATATACCTTTTTTTTCATTTAAATACATACTTATATAAATAAAACACCCAGACACACCCAACAAGTACTTAAAAGCTCATCACCTAAGCACCTGTCAGCGGTGGGGATCGAACCCACGACCCTACGTAGCAGAGGCAGACATGCTGATCACTACACCAACGGGCCCGTCAGTTGTGTTCGATCCGAATGGATTTGTATGTTAATGTCAATGATGTAGTACCTATGTATGTAATAGGCCCTCACAGTGTATCCCACTTTGTTGGGTTGTGTGAACATTTCCGGGATATAATAAACCTGATTATAATATTTCAGTTTTACTAACCAGAACCAAGACGAATCTAATCGCCAACGAGAATTTCACAATAGACTAGAACGACCTATTTCATTGTCTCAATTTAAAATGTAGGTTACTAGTTGTTGGAATGATACGAGAAGATTCATTTTGTTGCAGAATTCATAACACAGATTGGTAAGACTCACACGGTCAATCGTATATTTCTTGAAAGGTTTGATGTTTTGTTTGTTTGTTTGAATTGAATAGGTTCCGAAACTATTGACAGATTTGAAAAATTCTTTCACTGTTAGAACACTGTATTATTCCTGAGTAACATAGGGTACATTTTATCCCCAAACTCCTACGCGAGTAACACCGCGCGGTACAGCCAGTCTCTAATATCTATGGATGAAGACATGATGTGAGTATGTGAATTTCAGCCCTTAGATTTAGAACTTGAATAGATACTTATGATTCTCCCACTAATATCACAAACGCGAAAGTTAGAATGCATATTTGGGTGCTTGTGACTCTTTCACGCAAAAAGTACTGAACGGATTTCATAGAAACTTTATATAAAAATACATCTTATACATCGGATATTTTAGCAAGAATTTCCCACGGGAACGGTGCATTACCTAGCAGGATTCTTGGGTCACTTTTAGCCCGACAATTTTGATATCGATAGCCCAATAATACCTTTACCACATCACGTCACATCGTGATCAGTACAAGAATCTTGCCCAGCAATGTTTTTTGTACATATCATAGTGATATTTTGACTTTTACGTTCTGAAGAACAAGATTTCTTTTCGAAAATTAAACATGAAAATGCACTAAAGTTTTATGTGACGTTTGTTTATAGCTTAGTTAGGTATTACATATGATATTTTCTATGTAGGTTAGTTACTGTGCAATGTTTATGCAAACATCGTTTTGTTTACGTTGTAATACCTAGTTTAAAGTTCCCGACTAGTATACTATACTTGTATGGAGCTGCGCGGCCCAAATCTGTTAACACTTCCGGGGACATTGTTAATACTTTCGGGGGCACGTCCCGCTTGTCGACGTGATTACAATAAAACATATACGACCTTATTACGAAACATGGTTAATTTTTAGTTCAAGTACATACTTACTAGTGTTGTTTCTTTTGGTTGGTAAATGTCAGAATGAGACGGCATTAGAGTTTAAGCCACTAAGTTTTGTAATAGACGACTATTGTCTTAATTGCGTGTCCCTAAAATATTGATTTGTTTTACATTGATTTCTCACCCCTATTGCGAAGTTTATCGTACATCCACATAGCAATGGACAATACATGTTGCCACAGAATTAGGGCATAAATTAGTAATTGGCAGAAATTAGGGCAATATGACTATAGAATCCTAGTCACCTAGCTGATTTCTTAACAAAATCTCTTTGCATTAGCTACATTGTCGATATCAATCACTGCTAACCATATTGAAAATTGCAATACTTAGGCTACAACGCCAAATTAATCTGACATCTGTAGACAATGGAATTTGTAAGAGATAAAGATAAGTTTCAGTTGGTCGATTACATGTAGGCAGCTTTTTCTATGCTTTAGGATGAACGCGTACCAAACTTTCGTACTACTATAACTAATACTATCACTTTTTTGGTATAGTTTGTTAATTTGTATTTTTTTCATCCTTTCTTGACATAAGTAAATTACTGAGATATCATCATAAAATGGCAGGGTGCCACATACCTACTATGTTCTAAAAGCCACTTAACCGTATTAAAGTAAAACTTTAGAAACTTGTTATAAAATAATACTTTTTGTTACACTTCTACGTTTTAAATCCTTTCGGAAACTGGTACTAAAATGTTTTTCATTCTTAATACGGATTAAAGCTAATGTCGGTTACGATATTAGTGAATCGATTATTTTTTTAGTGTATGATTAAACGTGTGAGTGTATTTTTATGGGCATTGCCGCAATAATTTCGCCGCTAGAGTTTTTAAACGCTTCGAAACGCTCGTTCGACGTGGGATGGAAGAGAGAGCGATATGCGTTCAAATAAACGATATGTAAATTAAAACATAGAAGAATACCAAGCAGTAAACTAAGTCTGTTCAGGCAATTAAATTATTTGTTAAAGAGTTGTTACAAACATTAAGCACCTACAATATTGTTTTTGCTGTAGTAAATTAAACAAAAGCAACAAGACAAGACAATACATTTATTTTCTCTGACTATAGATGAATAGGCACAGTGTGGCTGTGCCGTGTCAGCGAAGAGGAGACTCCGGCTCAGCATCAAGTCACGGTTACACGTGACGCTGGTCTTCCGCCAGCACACAACAGTGTAGGTACTGAATTTCAACAAAAATCTATAGCGATAGAGGGCTTCAAAAGTGTATCTCCGGCGTCAATGGAAATTGGTGCATCCATTAGGTGTTCAGGGACTGTAAAGCGATGAGTTGCTCATCTCTTATGGATTAGATACCCTTACTTCTTGAGCTCTGACTGGAAAAAAGTAACCTAGCACGTGGACGTACTGTGTGCGTCGCCAGGTGTAGAAGTAGGTACGTGAGTATTGGAGTAATACAAACGGGTTCGGTTAATTGGTGTATATTTTGTAAAAGAAGAAGTTGACACTAGCAACATGACAAATTAAAATAGGAATCTTCTCGAAACGAGTTCTGAACAGAAGGAATGGTGACTTGAAACATTCTGTCTACGTCATTAATAAGGAATTATGGATGTGAGTTTATACATGAGTGTGAGCATTTATATATGTAATCCGGAATAAATTCTATTGTTGAATTGGTAGGACTCGTTGTGCGTTCACCTTTACATTGAAAAAACAATGGCAGTACGAGGGTGTGGGCCGGTGATTGATACGTCGACGTGCTTTAAAGAAGATGTTAGTAGTTATTTTAGCTAGTTACATAACGATTACATTAAATACGTCACCTCGAAAGCCTTCTTCTCGTGGGATGTTAGCCACTTGCAAAATCTGCAGGATCGTTAAAACTTGCATGAAATGTACACCCGATCGTTAAGACCACATCCTTTTAGAAATTGGTTGGTTTTTTTTTATCACTATGATCAAGCGTTTGACCCATCCTGCCGATGCTAAGCAGCGATATGGTCTACGATGGAGCACAATTGTTCATTAGAGCTTGGTTTTTGTTAGTAAAGCCTTCCTCTTCTTTGTGGTCCAGGGGGTTAAGTCAACATGATGGTCCTTAGTAAAACAGCGATGCACATCGTAATAACGCTACGATGCCAGAGCGATGCAACTCCGAGAGTGTAGCAGACTAGTTGCACTACTTGAAGTCATTAGTACTTTCAATAGGAAATAATGTATGGCTATTACAACCCAACCCTCTGTCGTTTACGTAATATTATGGCAATCTGTTCTTGATCCTTGCGATACAGGTTTAACCTAGTGCCTGAACCACAAACAATTTATATTTCTAAAATGAAAACTATTTTATGGGAAATGAAATTATATCATTATTATTTATTTATGATTACAAGCCTAACTTTCTTTTCCCCGTAAACACTAACACGGACCCGCAGTGGGGGTCGTAAGAGGCGACCGAGGGATCCTTCCCGAGGATCATCAGCGCTATGTGTGAGTTAAAACACAACACCAGAGCGATGGCCAACCCTTTTGCCAAGGGTGGCGTTTGTTGGAATTTCCCCAACAAAATGATCATGGAAATCATTGGGGGAGGCCCTCGTCTAGCAGTGGACATCATGTGGCTGATGATGATGATTTTTTTTATCACAATGAACAAGCGTTTGACCACCATCCTGCCTGATGTTAAGCAGCGATATGGTCTACGATGGAGTAACACCATTGTCCATTAGGTAATCTATTGACTCGCGACTTGAAAGACCTTCACCGACTGGTACTACGCGCACGAAAACACACGACTCCGGCAAGTCATACCACATCCTGGCAGATTACTGTGCTGCTAATTTAAGTAGACAAGACGGATGTGATAGAGGTGTATAGGTGACCTCGAGTAAATAGAGCGAGTCTTAGAAATATGTTGGGCGTTCATTTTTATATCAATAGTTTCTATACCGCTCTTGGGGGACGTTACGTCATGTATGCCATCGTTTGGTGACATGTTTCCTCACCTTGTCTCCCTTTCGGTTCATTAGTATGCGCCTGAAGTCGAGCTCGAAGTCACAACTGTCGCAGGTCAAGTAATCCATATACTATGTCAAAGCCGCTCCTAGACAAACACTGAAATTATTAGCAGTAGTGTTAATGGATTACGATGGATTCTATTACGTCATTGGTATATTGCATTTGTGTTGGGAATTGTTTTGTGTAACGCCTAGCGCCCCGCGGTTACGCCCCAATTAGAACCCTTTTTTAGAGGAAAATTGTGAGTTTTCTTACGATTTTCCTCTAAAATGTACTTACTTGCAAAACGGCTAATATAAACTTTTCTTTATTGATACTGCCGTGAACAGACACCTTAGCAGCCGAAGCAAATCAGGTTCTATTTCTATCTCATTAAGCACAAAGCGGTACCGTACTAAGCAATTACTTGGCCAATTAACTTGTTACACGACTATTTATTTCGTACCTGATAATTGTTACCGCAATGTTCGAACAATGATTATGAGTAAGGCCTTACTCAGTTTATTTATTAACGGGCCCGTTAGTGTAGTGGTCAGCGTGTCTGCCTCTAATCCGTAAGGTCGTGGGTTCGATTCCCACTGCTAACAGGTACTTAGGTGTATTGGATGTGTCTGGGTGTTATATGAATTCCGTAACACAAGTGCTTTAGCTACTTAACATGGGATGAAGGCAATGTGTGTGTTTTGTAAAATATAATATGTATGTATTTACAGTCAGAGATACGACTTTTAAAGAATGTTTTATAGTTTCCTTATATTAAAGTCAATTATGCCACCTGAATAGGAACTAAGTAATTACCTATATGTATGTACAATTTAACTGAGAACCACGCGTACCTACTCGTATTCGGCTTAATCTTCACAGTTTTCTGTTGTACCTACCCCTTAAATTGAGTAATTAAGCAAGTAAACTGTACGTTATCACAACGACTAGCTAGATCGGTACCTACTGGGATCGCAGAGACTACAAGGTAGTTTTTTACATCCGTTTGCCATAATAACTAACAACATAATAATAAAACTTAACTAACTTGAACTGTCGGTAGTTATCTATGAACTAAGTGAGTAGCTTACGGTATGATTCTACTAATATTTATCCATCGAGTTGTTACATAGCGAAATGTACGCGATCATCAT
>SJJU01002853.1:0-41242 GCA_012932125.1 Conopomorpha cramerella
GAAAATAATCAGACAAGCTCGAGCTTACCATTGATATTTTACTCGACGTTTCGACGCAGTTGCATGCGTCGTGGTCACGAGTGAACTAGAGTGAGGTGGAAGCGGTGTCCGTGCGCGTTTCATTAAAAAAATCATCTAGTTACATAAAGGTTCTGATTTTGCCTAAAGCCACTAAAATCTAACACACTTAGTACTGTAATCTCATGACTAGGTTCTATTACATTACATTCAATTCACCGACACGACAGTTGCAAACTTTCACTTGCAAACTCGTGGCTTGTGGCTTGATCAACAGCCACTAAATGTCTTTCGAAGTTTGCAACTGCAACGCTATGTGCTCTTACTTATAAGTATGTATATCTACTACTTGTCAAACTAGTTTATTGTTCACGTGGTGTCGGTGATTAGGGTAGTTGAAGAATGTCAAAACAATAATTATTTTTAGGGAGTAACACATTACATTTAATTACATTACGAGACAATTCAATAACTTTTACAATAAATATATTATTATTTTACTTACGTCCTTCTCTGGTGACTTATTTCATGAGTTAGATAGAACTACACACACAACTAAAAAATGTCCCTTTCTTTCATAGAAACTGAATAAATTAGTACGAATATGGTAGTTTCTTCCCGGTTCCAATTTTGTTTTCCAACTGACATACATGACTTTCATTAAGCTTTCTTTACCTTAACAAAATTATTTATTTCATCTTTAAAGGTAATGTAATGTCACCGTTGTTTTAGTTTTGAATTTTCCAGGCCGTCTAGTATCAATCAATACATGGTATGAAACAAAGTCGCATCCCGCTGTCTGTGCCTAATATGCTTCATTTTTAAAACTACGCAACCGATTTTATTGCGGTTATCCTTAATAGATATAATGATTTTAGATGTATATATGCATATTATAAGCAGCGAAACACTGTTAATCTGAATATATAAAAGGAGAAACTGACTGACTGACATATCAACGCACAGCCCAAACGGCTAAAGTTAGGCAGTTGAAATTTAAAATTTTTAAATTTAACCTAAGCTATGTACGTCTAAGAAACTACGTACTAAGAAAGGAATTCCCGAAACTCCAACGGTAACAGGAATAATCGGGAAAATCCGTTTAATGTATATTTGAGGCCGTCAGCGCTAAAGTGGCCTAACCCAAGACCAATCAGTATGGAGATATAGGAGTTTTTAGAATAATGAGTTTGACTTATGTGTGTGTGTGTAAATATCATATGGAAGCATCATATGTAAAAATGTTTATTTTTTGTATTAAAATTATGGATTCTTTAAAATGAATTATTATATATTATATGGAAGCTTATTATTGTCCAAATATTTATTTTTTGAAATTAAAATTATGGATTCTTTAAAATAGATTATTATATATTATAATTATGGAAGCTTATTATTGTCCAAATATTTATTTTTTTAAATTAAAATTATGGATTCTATAAAATGAATGCTTTTATGTTAATGTGTTTTTAGTAAATTTATGAAGTATTTTAGTGGGAATATTAAAAACTGTCGCTTAGGCCACTTTAGCGCTGACGCCCTCATTTGCAAAATAACGTTTGCCGTGTCAGCCATTATTTTATAAACACTTGAACGCAACATCAAATATCATCGTTCCGATGTTGTGACTGTCCCGACCCGCAAATAGCGCGAGATAAATGCGAAGTTTGTACCTTCAGTGCGATGCACTCGCCGGCCGTCCTCCTATTGACTCGGTGAACTGATCGGGTCAACTGAAATAGACCGTCTGAAATAGACGCGGAAGAGTACGAGTGCATGCTAAATGCAAAGAAAGAAAATTGCATTGTACCTTGATGCTCTTTTGTGATTTTATACGTACAGTAACGTGTATGAACATGTAAGCATTACGTAGCATGTACGCAGTAACATTTCAAATCCATTTTCTTATAAAGCATTGACAGAAATTTTATGATTTTGAAAATATGGTATTCTATATCCTTTACAAGAGCTAATTTAAGAGAAAACTTCTTTTAAATGTTACGTCTTCTACTATCTTAAGTACATACATGTTTACACACGTGACTGTACAGGAGCACATTAGGTTACCTACCTGTTAGAAGTAGTTTTAAACGATAACGTCGCTTCATGAAATATTGCCGTTGTCAATTTGATATGTATTATTGTAACGACTTGGCTGTTCCGCGAAACTTTGTTTTATCATAGTAAAGGATATGCGGCGTGTCCAATCTTTTTGCAGCTAGAGGTCACCTTTGTACGCTTAACCGAATACGCTACGCTTAACCGGCTTATATTGATACACACGATCATATACTCACAAAAAATCCTTGAAAATGGTCCCATCTATTCGTAGGTGTTTGTTAAGCAACGCCGAGAAAAGAGAATTGTACAACGTTAAATCAAAAACGTTAGCGTCAAAAAATTTAGTAAGTCACGGAGCCCATAATACCAAACAACTTTCTCTAAGGATTCCTGTCAAACACGAAAAAAAATCACACTAAAAATGTACTCCTCATACAAACTTACCTATCAACTGATTGCCACACTACATGAGAAGGTTTTTTTTTTCGTTTATGACATAGGGTTTTTTTATCAATAGAACAAGCGTTTGACCACCATCCTGCCTGATGTTAAGCTGCGATGTGGTCTACGATTGCACACTTGTTAATTAGGTACCTATTCATACACGACTTGAAGACCTCTAGACTGTACTGCGCAGGCAACATAGACTCCGGCAAGACATTCCATATCCTGGCGGTTCGCATTATGAAAGTTGACGCAAACCGTTTGATTCGCGTAAATGGGTTTTAAGGAAAGTTATTTGTTATCATGTGCTGAGTGATTTTCTCGAGTTTCCCTTAAGTTTTATATTTGACCTTGTATATACGTATATTCTATCATGTACTATGTGCAATAAAAGTATTTTCATTAATTCGTTTACATTCACGCTTTTATTCAAAACAGGGTAGGTAAAAAATCAATAAAAATGCTCCCCGGGCTCTGCGACGCAAGCGGAATGGGCATCCAGGATAAACGATGGACAGAAAAGGACATGCCATGTACATGGCAAGGGGAATTTAACGTCTCTGATGGTTGGGATATATTTTATCATGAAATTCCCAAGGGATGAACCGCGGGAACTGGCAAATATATATTATGTCCTCTAAAGTCAAATGCGATTCAAGTCACGGACTGAGGCATCGTCCTAACAGAACGGCGAATGCGCGATAATCGTAGGTTCACACCAATTTTACTCGTACGTATAGTTGACCAAGAATACAGTCCGCCATTCTTCATTTCCCGCATAGTTGCCATAGTAAAAGTTTATTTTTACACGCACAACCCTTACAGAATAAATCGTAATACAGCAGTGTGGAGAATGGTTAGGTAATATTACATATTAATTACACAACTTAACATTAAAAACTTAACAATTTAAACACAAGTTGTTCATATTGACGAGCCCTACAACGTTTCTAAGATAATTTCTTGGGGTCCTTTTACACGAAAAGAGTTCCATACAAAACGGTTACATAGTAGTTTACAGGACAGTTTCATGCATACGTCTATATTGTTAAGCATCTACTAACTACTAACCCAGAAAACGCTGGCTTGACAACCCCATGACCTTGTTTTGCGATGAGTCATTAAAAATACATTCTGGGGAAGGGTTGCCCTTTTAAAGGTTCATTTATGTCAGATTGGACGTACCTACCGTGCTTTGCTTCGTACTCGTTTGGAACTTACAAAAGCTTATATTGGCTATATCCATTCCAATGCACGAGGTAAAATACAACCTATGGGGTGTTCGGGGTGCACAGGTGATTTTCAGCCATTTTACAATTTACTTACAGTTTGGGGTAAAGGAGAGGATAATTGGACTTCTATTGGTTGAGGGTTTGATTCGGCGGCGTGTAGCCATTGGCCTATGTTTCATTTGTGCGCTGCGCAAAGCACATTATGGTGAAGGAAAACTTTTTGGTCAAACCCGCATATCGCAAGTTACCTACGTCAATCCCATAACGGCGATTTGGCCATATGATACCCTATCATGTGTCGTTAAATACGCTAGGCGACCCGAGGGCATTCACTTAGCAGGTGACTCTGTCTACTACGTTGCTTTGGAATTGCATATGTTGTGAGAGTATGACTTTTTTATAAGTACACAATGGAATTGTTGACGTTTATTCTTTCGATCCATAGGGAATTGCTGGGAAAATACAGCCTACGTTCACCGTAAATAGTGTAGTTTCAGAGAACAAGAAAACAAGAACAAAGAAAGAATTTTACAAATCGTTCAAGTAGTTTTGTAGCTTATTCAAGCCAAACAAACAATTATTTATAATATTACTGCAGATGAAGATATAAATGATCGATGAAGAAATTCTTAGTTCGGAAGAAAGATACCATAACAACTCTTCAAACACAAACGCAAAGATTCAAAATTATGTAGCGAAAATAGAAAAATGATAAGATAAACCCAACTGCTTTTTCTCCTAAATAAGTTACATACGCGAAATCGGTTTCTTTGTTGTCTTAGTATAGCTTTAAAGGGTTGAGTGAACATCAAATACAATACTAAGAATAACAGATAAATACAGCTGAAATATCCTTTATTATTCCATGTCTTGAAGAAATAAATCAAACCTTACAAGAAATATAAGCACTTTTAGCCATTTTTCACACAAAAATGATAGACTGAACCGTAAATCGGATCAAGGACAATGGGAGAGGATTTTGCTCTTGTAGTTTCTCAAAATCCCTTCAAATAGAATCTAGATTTGGTATTTTTCATACAAAGTAATATTAAAAGAGAAACGAATTGTTTGTTTGTTTGAAATGAATTTGTTTCGAAATGACTGGACCGTTTTGATAATTCTTTTAATGCGTAATGATGGCTGAAATAATACGAAGAAATCACAGGAGATCCACAAAATTTCTATGGAGAGAAGATGTAATTTTCATTTTGGTAAATTATGTTTTTTACGGATAAACTTAAAACCTATTAGACGTAAAATAATTCTTTCAAGAATTAAGTACATAGCTATATGTCATCCCTGAGTAATATAGGACATTAATAATTTAAACTAGGTATTATGGCACGAAATTAACCAAACCAGTTGCAACGTGGTCACAAGCTGTCTGCTCGTGACCATGGCACATGTGACTGTTAACAAAATGTCAGAGCGCGTTTCTTTGAAAAAAATATTTAATACAGGATATTATTTTATCCAGAAAATTTGCTGTACCAGAATAAACCGTGGACAACACCGCGGCACTCAACTAGTTTGTGAATAAAGACAGGGTCAGATGAGATTATCTCGAGTGAAAAGAATCAGCTCAATACGAAGGGTTATCATAGTAAAAATGTTATTTTCTTCTTCATCTCTAGGGTGACATCCAATTGGCTAGAACGAGGGTTTTTGAAAACATAGGTATTCTGTGTCGATCGGATTGTATGGATTCTATCTTTGGTGCAAAGTTTTATGTGACGTAGTGGAAATAACAGTTTGACAATTTTCTCGATTCCGATCATTGGTTAGATGAGTTAGTTGTGAGCGAATGGTAAATCCTTTGTCAAGTAAGGGGCGTGATTTCGATAACCGCCTCCGGGATGACGTAATTATTATGTATCGCTGACAAAGATGGTAGTCTATCAGCTTTTTCTTGTGCCACAAAAACACCAATAACGTAGTGTTGTTATTGTGACAAGTAAAAAGTAACCTTAAATACTAACAACATTCATAATGTGTTTCAACCTTGAGATGGTAGTAGTGGCGAAGCTAGGGGGTAAGCCGGTAGTACAAGACAAGCCTATGCCAGGCACATTAACAAATATTTTCAAGGAAATTGAGTAGCGTAGGGACTTATTATAGCTCAAATAAGTAAATAAAAAATTTAAATAACCATTGGTTAAGTGCCTATTTTTCACTACCTTCCACTTACCTTCTAGCATCGCCATTAGTGGTAGACCAGATTATTCGCAGATTGTAATGTCAAATGGGTCGAGGGTTCGATAATCACCTCCGGGATAATATCCTAGAAAGTGGTCATCAATTTTGATGACACTTCCTGAGTCCCTAAAATATCATTAAGGTGGAGTTATCATATAGTATCATGTAAAACATGAACTTTTATGAGTGTCAACTCCAGGATAGTAGATAGATTCTTTGCCGACTATACCCACAACTCATTAGCTTTTACAATCCAGCGTGTTTATTTTGTACTCCTATCCTTCCCTGGTGACGAAAAAAAAACAAGTGAGACAGAACTACAACATCACAGGCTTTCAGACTTTACTAAATTTAGATCTGTTCTTTTGTTTTGCTGACCTTGTTCCCATTGTCGATGATTCTATGTTAAAATCATCGGTAATAGTAAACATATTTTAGTTCAAAAAGCAAACCATCACACAGCTACCTCGGCGTCCACGTCAACTGATGCTACTAAGGGGAACAGAAACAGGTAAATAAATTATCTGCTCTCCGTAGCTCTAGGTACGTCAGTCATAATATTGTTATGAAGGATTTTACTGACTTATTAACTTAATATAAAGAACGAAGTGCCAAATTGTAAATAATACAGCTCATTCTAAACTAGATTGTTGTTCATTTTCAGCTTATCAAAATGAATAATGTGACTAATATGTTTGTGTAAATAAACGTGCTCTGACATTATATTAAAAGTTTATACTCGGTATAACGGATAGTAAGCTCGTGACCATGGCACATGCACACGGCACATGTATCAAAATGTCGAGAAAATCGATGAGGCTAAGCTGAATTATTTTCTTGGGTTAAATTCGTGCCGAAATACCGGGTATTATAAACTTTTGATCAAATATTGAGATGTGAAATATTATACCAGACTTTGGGTAGATGCGGCCAAAGAACATATTTACACCGTTAGGAGCTCGATGTTGAAAATTGACATAGAGAATTACTTGCAAAGTTGCGGTGGCAATTTGGGAAACATTTTTTTCCGCAAAGATCCTCAAGAGAAGTCTCATACAATATTTGAGCCGGGAAACAGAAGCAATAAAAAAATTGTATCAAAGGTATTGTTCTACAAGACAAGTTAGTAGATAATGAAAAATGATGTTCAGTTCCAATTTCACTGAAAATTCCAAAACAAAAATCAAAACGGACAAAATTATCGAATTACTTAAAAGAATGGAAACTCAGACCAAAACCATCTAGTCATGCAATCATAAACGTTCAGAATAAATCGAGAAAACATGCAGGAGTGAAAGAGTAATAGATATTCTTCTGTCCCTTTTTGCGTGGCCAGGGTGTATCTGGATGTGCCCAGCAGATCCGGGCATAAGAATATGACTGAAGTTTTCCCTTGCCTGTCGTAAAAGGCGACTGAAAGGGCGTAGGGGCTGTGGCACGCAGGCGGGGACTCGCGCGCCCTTAATACGGCCTAGCGCGGCTGGGGCCACCCTTGGACGTAGTGGCTCAGGCTGTTCCGGGAGGGCTAATAACGCGGGAGCGGTCACCGTGGGGTTTTAGTGGGTGCGAGTCCCACATAACCCACCACTGTCCCCGTTAGCGGTGGGGTATCCATAACGGATTTCCCCACATAAAAATAAAAAAGGGTATATCTGGATCCAAACTGTCATTTTGGTAGTAAAAGTGATACTTTCGATCCAGAAGTACATACTTTTCCATACATTTTGGTGGAATAGAGACAAAATAAAGGTGGTACGCGGCTTGCAAGTCTAGTTGTGATTGGTCTGAGTATAAAAATGACTTGGGGCATAGGTTATGTTTCATCGATCGGCCATTGGTCGTTTTGTTACGAACCATAAACCTATCAACGAAAACAATAAGTGTGTTAAATGTTTACCCCCTTACCAATAAACGCATTGCCACTTATACAACGGTTATTATAGGTCTACTTGAACTGGTTATTCCGTATTTGCCGTTATTAGTAAGACCCTAAGGACCTTACTAATAATAGCGGAATTGCTATTTCGAAGATACACAAAGCTCAACTTAAATTGTCAGTTGTATGTCAAATACGGAATAACCAGTTCTTGTAGACCTACAATAACCGTTGTATAAGTGATAACGCGTTTATTGGTAAGGGGGTAAAAGTAGTAACTGTGTCGAAACGTCGAGCAAACAAATAAGGCTATCCATAATACTCGGTTTGATCTTTTCATATAATGTCAGGGCGCATTTCTTTCAAAAAATGTGTGCGGTTTTTCTCTCACAATATGCTTCAGAAACAAACACTTTAACTAACTTCATAAAGAAATTACTTATATTTTTTCTTTGGCTTGTACTAAAAAGTTTTCACGAAAACCGCTCTTAAATTCATTATAAGGAGTTTGCGGCTCCGTAAAATACTTCATTTCGTTTTTCAATATCGTTGCAAAAATTGCTGTGAAATTCACTTTGCTACGTACATACTTACTTCGTATTTTCTTTCCATTTTTTTTTTAAATTGATAAGTGGATATGTATAGTGCATATCTCTCGTCCTTGTTCTTGGAAAAGTAAATATTATGGCAGTTTTAATAAATTGTCAGAGGTGAAATTCAAATGTAGTAGATTTTTAAACGACTTAGGAGGTTTCTCAATTCAAACGTGTATATGTTGTTTAATACTTAAAAAATAAAATAAAAGTAATAAATACACTTCACGCCTTTAATCCCAAAGAGGGGTAGGCAGAGGCACTTGCTAAAGCAAGTACCCACGGTTCACCAGCGTATTTAACCCAACGTGACAGGGGGTGAGCCCATCGCCGTTATAGGGTTCACACACCTTGTGGTGTGCGGGTTTCATCACGATGTTGTCCTTCACCGTACGAGCGTTGCGTTGCGTACATAGGCTCTGAAAAAAAAGAGTCCCATTGGTAAAACCTCCAAGTAGCCGGACTCGAACCCGGGACTTCCCGGTTCCAAGTCAAGTATCCGACCAACTGGACCACAGACGCTCGTGTTGTTTAATACTTGTTCGCGGCGAAGTCGCTTAGGAAACGATATTGATTTTTTTTTTGCGAAATAATATTTCTCAAAGGTCTTCTTATGATAAAGAATGTGAAGAGTGTTTAATGATAGAAAAGTAGATAAATGCGAGTGATACGACGCATAATAATCACTTTTGTATAAAAATACGTCAATTTCTCTTGAATAGTATCAATCGCAGAACGAAGGTACCTTAATAGGGAGCCCATTACCACACGTCTTCAGTCCGACTCGAACCTTCAATCTTCTATTTCACTTGGAAGATGTTAGATTACAGGGTATGTGACCCTCGATGACGTCAACAGAGACGATCAACTAGCTAACTAGTGCCCCATACATAAACCCGAGAGATAAAATTGATTTTAGAGTATTACCAAAATGAGAGTAATGAAATCCAAAGGTGCACAAAAGCAAAGGAAATTAACGGAAATTCATTCATTGGAAAGCTCATATTCATCGTATCCGACCACAGAGTGAAATGAATAGACATGGAATCAGTCTGAGGCAAATAGGTT
This sequence comes from Conopomorpha cramerella, assembly GCA_012932125.1. NCBI lineage: Eukaryota > Metazoa > Arthropoda > Insecta > Lepidoptera > Gracillariidae > Conopomorpha > Conopomorpha cramerella. The sequence continues at coordinate 9,489 of SJJU01002853.1, forward strand.
TTCATAGAAAAAGTTAGTAATAGGATGATATTATTTAGGCACAAGTATCGCTATATTTTTCTTTGCCGCGAAAATCTGGTGGCGTATTCTGTAAATAATCTATGAATCAAGAAAGAAGCGTCAATTTCGTAAGAGATTGTAGTGATATTATTACTAAATTATTGATTGATTGATGGGAAATTATTGTTTCAAACTGTGCTTGTTACTTGAACTTGTAATCTGGTTGGTCCTTTTTCAGACCCAATGAAAAAATCAGTCCTTTCGTCGTTATCGTTATAGTCATGGTCGACCACCACCACCACTGTTGGGTAAAGGTCACTCTTTCCCCTTTCGTGCATTGCGGCCTTGGTAAACTGACCGACAGCCATTTCTAGTGAAACATATTTTGAAGGCATATGTACCGTTGTTATCCACTTTACCACCCTAAAAAGGGAGCGAAACCGTACGTTCGTTGCGTCAATCTATTGCTACACGTATAGCGATAAAACAGGCCGTTTCGTGCGAAAACATTTGTGTTAATGAAACAATTAGTTAAAGTTACTTTTTATGGTGCTCTATTAGGCCTTGAATTACATCCGCTACGATGGAAACCACTCGATGTAATTAACCGTTTACATTGCGTGGACTGGAACAAATGTGTGTCTGGGTTCTCAAATGGGGTTAGAGGGTGATTCTAAGTATCCATATGACGTTGAAAAGAGTTTTTATATTATTATATACAACTTTCTGACCGATACGTTGTTTTGTCAAAATATACGTACATTATTAACAGTGTCTCTCTGGTATTATATGCAAACACATATAAACTTTTCTCAAGAATCACTCTCTTTTCTTAAGAAAAACGCAACAAAATCCGATGCATAGTTTTAAAGATCTAAGCATACATAGGGGCAGACAGTGGGAGACGACTTTGTTTTATAGTATGGACTCGATATATATATATAGACGTTGCCTTGTCACAAATATCAATAAACAATTCGAATTTGTATAAGTTTTCTGTGCAACCTTCTTTTGACATTAATAGAATAAAAAAAGAATTAGCGAAATTGGTTCAGCGGTTTTCTTATTTTTCACTTAGGAAAACATTTAGCGATTTGTATTTCTATTAAATACATTTTAAAATTAATTTCCATTTCCCTTGGTCTCGACTTTCCACCTTGGTCTCGACATCACAAATTTTATGAATTGTTGATTTAGTCTTGTTTTGATGGATAAAATTTAATACTATCCTGTGTAAAAATATTACGCGTCAAATATTACTGCAATGCACCATATCGTGTTTGTTAAGGCATCACATTATAAAGCAATGTACTTTCCATGCATGTATTAATGTATTCTATTTTTGTTTCAGGTCCCGGATAAAAGGCTAAAAGGTGAACAAAATATTTTCTTTAAATATTCATATTTTAATGTTTCTGTACTCCATCGTTATGTCAAATTTAAACAAAGTGAACAGTGTCGAACGCGAACAAATTGCAAAGACTTCGAATTTGTTTAACTAAATATGAGAGCTGAGAGATTTTTCATTTCATACGATCATTTTTAAACAAAAGGTACAAGAGCATGCCGAACTGACGACGCGCTTGTATGAAAAGGTTTGCATGCACAATGTAAATAATTAAGTTTTGTCTGGATAGGAAGAAGTGGATGGCTTCCGGAAGTCGCACGTGACTTTGAAAAAGGACGAAGGAAGAATAACTTACATATTACCTATGTATAAGTACAGATAATATGATATGTGTACGAGTTGCGTCTCACGTTGTCACATAAAATAGAACTCTACATTCAAACCTGAAAATCAATTGGGACTACTTTATAGGGAAGTCAGTTTTTTATATTGAATCTATTATATAAAAATCAAAGCCACTTTTCGTTGTCATTCCATAACTCCGGAACGGGTGGATCGATTTCGCTAATTCTTTCTTTGTTGTGCTTATTAATGACAGCAGAAGATTCTTATGAAAAAAAATGACATCCACTGCTGGGCACAGGCCACCCTAGATATATTAATTGTTAAGACATGAGAACGTCTATCGAGTCCACTAGTTTAGTGTATAAAGTATTCTTTATAATAATCCAATTTTTTTTTCGGATCAAATCTTGCAACTCAATTTTGAGTTAACTGAAATATTACACCTTCTATTCGGACGGATGGTTAACTATGAGGCGTTTTTTAAAATCCACCATGACGTAACTTGCAAAATGGCGGACTATCTATTTATTAGGAGTATCAAATGAAAGGGCTTGCTTAGTATAACTCGAAAAATAAAGTGCGGTCTCATTTAATCCAATATGGCGGACTACATATTTAACAAAATCTCAGTTTTAAAAAATCTTTTAAACTTGTAATATTTTTTGTTTCTTTTTCTGGATGTTTACCTCATACCTACTATAAATTGCTCAGCATGGTGTTTACAACTAGCCCTTAAAACAACAGTAGCATACGTGAAGTGCTAGCTTTGCGTGTTAAGCATGAAATATTCGAGAAATACCGGCACCAAGGCCATACCGAGGTTTATTCACGTAGACATTGGCAGCACTTGAGAATTTGACTTGCAAATTGTGTCATCACATTGTACGTTACATTGTAAATAGGTTGGAACAACCCTTGGTCTGCGATGCATAGTAAGATAAATATTATGGCTTCGCTCTATGAATGAAGGTATCTAATTTTCTTTGGGTACAAACCGACAAGGATCTTTTTGCGCTTGATTTGAATGATTCTGAATGTTTAATTGTATTGTGATATTAAGTATTGTGTTGTAATATTGGGCATATGGAGAGAATGGATGAAAGTCGATTGACAAAAGAGATTTATATGGGTGATGTAATGGACCGGGTGAGTAGAGATCGCCCCAGAAGGACATATACAGACCAGATTGGTGATGTCCTGGCCGAAGGTGGCGTGAAAAGTACTCGAAAACGGAGGTCATGTATAAAAAGATATATGAATGTAGATGAAGCGAAAGGGGTATCTCAGCACCGTGACAAATGGAGATCTGTAGTCTCTGCCTACCCCTCTGGGAGACAGGCGTGAAGTGTATGTATGATATTAAGTAACATTGTCCGTCAAAACTTAAATTGGTTTAAATTGGGTGCCAAAGTTTTTAGCCACGCCCCAAAATCGCACTGTTATTAATGTTGGAATGTATATGTGAACTCCACCTAAGAAAAGAAAATACAAAGCTGCATATGAACCAATGAAACTGATGCAATCTGACTCGTAGTGACAACGATTAACCAATCGTGCTGTCCTGATTTAAGCGACACTAGCGCCATTATTTCCTGATTTTTCTTACCCATTTCGCTGTAGGTACTTTTTAACCCAAATGCATAAAATAGGATAAATGTGTTTCACACGTATGAAGGTATGTTTGTATGTGGGAGTTCTCCTTTGTTACCGCGTAAAAACGAAATTACTCGGTCTAGCAATTTACTTTTATGAATGAGGAGTTCGTTCTATGAATGAGGTCTTGAATGGAAGGTCTTGAAGGAAAAAGAAATATCATGTTTACGAGCCGCCATTTTGTAAAACTATTTAATTCTTCTTTCTTTTCTGTATCTGTAGAAAAAAAATGTTAGTAATTGGTGTAAAAATACCCCGAGCAATGGTCTTAGAAACGTTGTTGGGTTTTTCAATATGAACAATTTTTGTTATACCCACAGTGCAATGAAATGAGAAATATATTTTTCATACAAAATGACACCTCCTAAGGTAGAAAATCGTCTGTTTTACAACGTTTCTAAGACCATTCCTCGGGGTTCTTTTACACTCGGTATAGGTATCCCCATCCGATAATATATATTGAAAACGAAAATCCAATTAAATTACTAGGTAGAGTGTAATTATTAGGTTTGTCTTGTTATTTCGTCGACAATGGTAGGTAATTATGCCCGAGATTATACTCCTACATGAATTCATGTTAATTATCCTTTGTGGGTTTAATTTATAGTAGGTATTCTAAATCACTTCTGGCATGTACTAAGGAGTGAATAGGAGTATACAATAAATCTATGAATTTTATTATCATCATAAATATAAATAATGTAATCAAGTAAAAGGGGGTCACTTTTTGGTAAACCAGTCACAGTCAAGCTGGTCAAATTTGACTGATTCTATTAGAAGTACCTTTGGTATTCGGAATTTCATAGTATGTTAACTAAATTGCATTTGTAAATTTTATGAAATTATGTGTGCATATCGGATAGATTGAACATTATACAAAATGTATATTGTACATGCACCTACAGTAGATGTAGTACATGACAGATCGCGATAATGTCCTTAACCGTACGAACGTTGCGTAGTGTACATGCATAGGTTCTAAAATAGGGACCATTGGTATACGTCGAGAACAACTGATCTCAAACCCACAGGGTCCCGATAGGAGATCCAAGTTCATGACCACTAAGCCACATACGCTTAAATGAATCTAATAAATATTTTTACTACTAGCTTTACCACCCGCCACCGCAGGAGTCGTCTCTATTGATTTATACATGTATACGTATAAACTTTCCTCATGAATAACACTATCTATTACAAAAAACCGCATTAAAATCCATAGCACAGTTTCAAAGATCTAAGCATACATACTCAGGTAGAGAGAGACAGCGCGAAGCGACGTTGTTTTGTACTTCTTCCATCTTTTACCTCGTAACAAATTGTTTCATTTCAATAAAGCATTACAACAGAGATAAACTATCGTCGTCCTCCATTACACGCTATATTCTGTTCCGAAGTGACAACTGGCGAATAAAATACATTTCCACTACACCTTCCCTCATTTCCTGAGGAAATGCCCAAAGGAACGCGGAAAAATAGGGTACGGCTTATACTGATTCCCTGTTATTTACCTTTTTTTTCGGCAAAAAGAAAAGGCGTGTTGTTTGTATTTGGTTAGGTGTAGTCACTGCTTCTATTTGTATTGAAACGCCTTACAGGGACGTCTCAAATCTGGAGTATTGGCAAATAGTTTTGAAGAAGAAAGGGAACATTTACGTATCTATGGAAAATGCAATGTATATGTAATAGATTTTATATATGTACATACGTAAGTAGGTACATGGTATGTTTAGAGTGGAGAAATACTTAAGGAGGAGCCCACAGGGGCTGGTCGCTCCTTGGGTGGGCGCTGAAGAATGTCCTCTGGGTGCCCAGGACCCACCCAGTACCAGCGATAAATGAAGGCCTTAGTCAGTAGAAATCGGACACTACATCGTCCCCACAGCGGCGGGGTGTCTAAGAATATTTCCCCCTCGTAAACAAAAAAAAGGTACATGCTATATAAGAATAAAAGCTTTCATAATCTATATATGTATATAAAACAAAGACAGATTTGTTACAACATTTATAACTCAAGAACGATTCAACCGATTAGGCAGAAAATTGGTGGGGACGTAGCTTAGAACCAGGAGAATAATCTTTTTATCCCGTTCCTGTGGGACGTAGTGCAGTATAGAGGGTGCTATAGTTTGTATGACAACCTGAAACTACACGAATGAAATCGCGGGGCGTCCAGTAGTTTTAAATAAATAAGAACCGATTTCAACCAATATGTACTATGTAGTTGCTGTTAGGATTTTTGAAGTTCCCCTCGTTTAATCGGATCTGCAGGGGTCTAACTTTGAAATATAAAAAACAGATCATTGAAATCGGTTCATCATAAAAAATCAGTCGCTAAAAAAAGAACATTAGTTGCTGACAGTTAGAATTTGGTGCTATGGTCAGTTTTAGTTTCACAATCGTGGTTCAAATTTGTATTTCTTGTAATTTAGAGAGATGTACTGCTTGCTATTCATTATCCAAGTACCAAACATTTGTTCATTTCCTATGCGATTTCCTAAGGCAAAAGAAATGTTTGCCGGGCGCCACTGCGATCGCCAATGCGCCTGGCAAGCATGGCGATTATTGATATTACCCCCAAACGATCCTGGGGTAGTCCCTCGTCCAGCAGTGGCTGATGATGATGAACCTCACAACATGGCAGAACGTGTGGTGCAGGTCAGTATATCTATATAGTATAAAGTGCATTCTCTACGTAAGTTATATATACCTACTTTGTGAACATTAAGCATTTATCGAATGAAACTATAAACATAAAAGTAGGACGGTACATTTTTATAACGTGAAAACGATATAAAGCACACGACAAGATGCACTCTACTACTGAATCGTAAAACCTATTGCAAAGTATTATAGCTGAGCTTTTATGGCCCTGTTCCGTAAAAGGCGCGTATAATGTAGGTACATCATATTTTAAACGACACATTTTATTTCTTTTCATAATATCCTCGTACTGACGGCGACGTTTCTTTTAAGGCATGCGTACTGTATGTGTAGCTATTACTTTTTTATTTCATCATAATAATATTATTGATTTATTCGAGGTCGCGGGTTCGAGTCCGGCTACTGCACGTATACCAATGATACTCTTTTTCAGAGCCTATGTACGCAACGCAACGCTTGTACAGTGAAGGACAACATCGTCATGAAACCCGCACACCACATGGTGTTTAAACCCTATAACGGCGATGGCTCACCCCCTGTCACGTTGGGTTAAATACGCTTGGTGAACCGTGGGCATTTGTTTTAGCAAGTACCTCTGCCTACCGCGCTTTGGGATTAAACAGCGTGAAGTGTATGAAATGTAATAAAAGGAAATACCTACATTTATTTCTGCGTCATCTCTGTCGGTGACCTGGTTTTAGTTTAAGATATTTCTAGCTCAATCTTATATCTGATTGTGGTTAATCAGTCACTGTAAATCTCTAGAATGATCTAACAGGAGTCTCTGTGGTAATATGTCCCCGGTTCTAGCTAAAATAGGTTTTGTAATGAGTACATTAAGAAATTGTTTATGGAGGTTTTGGTTTTCTTTCTTCGTCGTTCTGTGTTTTGAAACTTCAAAATGAAGTGAAATAAAATTATTTGGAATGTTCTAAAATTATATAATTCTTCCACCATTACAATGATTATTATCCGTAAGTAACATTAAGCTAAATTCGATCCAGGCATTCTCACGGAAACGAGATAAAACATGAGTGATACCACGTGGAACATCATCATCTAGTCTTGTATAACAATACTAGGTACCCTCACTCGGAACCATATCCGTATCGTAAACAATGTCATAACAAAATAAAACTTACATTAAAAATAAGCCTCAAAATCATGTTGATGCAAAATGCAGCCAACTTAACTTCCCACACAAGTAAGATACCTTACAGAATCAAAAAATTCAATTCTCAGAACAAAACTCCAGTAATACTTTATTATTTATATTTTCAGGAAGTTCGCAAATATAAATTTTGCTCTGGAAAATATTCAGGCGGCGAGATTGGTGTATGCATCACGTTCCAGTTGAAGATTTCAGTTTGCGAAATTCAATATGCAGCGGATCACCTAACAATGTCATTTTGAAATAGAATTTCAACATTTCACAATAAAATGCCCCTCTGGGAAGCGACTCTGGAAACTTTGCTGAACGCTACCTACTATTATTATTTCTACGTAGTCTGTAGGTATTTGAGGATAGCATTTTTTTTTACAATATGTGCGTTAGACCACCATCCTGCCTCATGTTAAGCAGCGATGTGGTGTACGGATGAGCACACTTGTTCATTAGGTACCTATTTACCCGTGACTTGAAGACATCCAGAATATACCTACTGTGCAGGAAACACAGACTGTTATGTCTTGGCAAAGCAAGTCATTCCACATCCTGGCGGACTATGAAAGCCAGAAATTGGCGTGAAATGTACTCGAAAGTATCTATGAAAATATGTATGAATGTAGATGAAGCCGAAGGGCTATGTCAGGATGATATCGCCTTTAAAATTGAGATTTTACTCTATAGTTCTTTACGATATATATATAATCATTGTTCTACGTTTTAATACGGTCAAATAAGTAAAACTTTCTCGGATTTACGATTTTACGCTGGTATAATTTTGTTTAGGAGTACTGCTAATGACTTACACGTAGTCTTAAAAACTTGAAGAATCGGAGATAATTGCAAAAGCATAAATAAACTGATTGAACAAATTTTGTATACTTTACGCACTAGAAGATGTGGTACACACAGTCACTAAAAATGTTAATACTTTCCCAGACAGTGAACTGCTACATAACAGTTCAGTGAGAAAAATAAAACGTCTACATTGTGTCTATTAAATCTCCGCGGAATTGTTCGAATAATGTTCACGTTTCATGCAGCATTTCAATTTCATAGCGTTTGTAAAACGTATGTGAGCAACTCACTTCCTTTGGTTTAAGTAAGTCTTCTCACGATAACTGTCAAAGAGCCTGACAGTCATGTGTGATTCATTACCGAAAAAGTGTGTCAAGGTGCGCTACCCCAGTCTTCTATGTCAAACTTTGGAAACTAGCGAAACTCATTTCGTGTCAGCGTGCCTTCGTTCAGATTCTCAGTTGTTCAGTGAGCAGAAACTTTCCAAAATTAGGTCGAAAGCCTAATTTTAAAACTACCTAGGGCATCTTTTTCATACACAAAACAAGTGCGAGAGCAGTCGCCTCGTATCTTAACAATACATGCTGGAGACATTGTGAGTTTCAAAGACATGAATTGAAGACGAACATCTTGTCTGCTACTACGATACAAGCTAACACTGGTTCATCGTACTCCAGTTTCCATTTTCAAAATCTGACATGAAATACTTAACAACGTCGGCGAGCGTAGCCAGACATCTGGTGCAGTGGAAGTAGATGAGAAAACGGCAGTCCGGAATAACAGAAAGCTGCGAAATTATTCTGATATCTAGAGCACTTGGGCTATCACTATTACTCTCTTGAAGTTCTAATTGCTTAACTGTTAAAGTTTATGTAGTGCCGCTGGATTACAGCACTGATTCGCAGAATTAATTCGTTCAGTTGGGTGGAATTAGTATGTATTTCTAGATTGCATAGTTATTATTATCCTGATAATTTTCGTGAGGAAAATCTTCACAACTTTAGCGTTGAAATGCTCGATTTAATTCGGTATTTCTGGAAGTGGTCGTTCGCTCAGCCGGATTCCAGGACAACAGATATCTAAAGATAAGCATTGCTCCCATTGGATTGCTTAGCATATTTTGAGCGTTTCCGTGCTTCGGACAGATAAGCACGTTAATCATAAATAAAATATTCCTTTGTTGTTTTGAAAATTGTGGTCTTAGATATATTTGAAAGGAAACAGTAGTTTTTATATGACAAGTTCACCTTTATCAAACGCTACAAAATATCTTAGGTCTTTACTTCCTTCTGGAATATGTTTGGATTACTTCATAATTATTCAGATACCTCTTGTTGTATAAGATCTCATTTGGTCACAATATCTTATCCGTCAACTTTGTAAATTATTTTTTTTCTATGAGTCGCCCACAGTATATGGTAAGTAAGGTCAGTAGGGCAAACAAGTGAGTACCCTCGACCCTCTGTTCGCTTCAAGCACCTCAAGAAGGCCCCGGCTACAAGCAATGGGGCAGAGACCGTGAAAAAAAAATAACCCCAAGAATCATAACCGATTTCTTCAGGCGTTATGGTTTGGACGATGCTTTTTAATAATATTCAAGGACTTTGAATTGACTTGTTGGTACTGGTAAAAATAATTATGTATTCAACAGTACTTATTAGAATTTGGTTTGTTAAAAAGACGGTAAAAGTAAGCCAGGGTTTACGTACAGGGTTTCGTACATATCGCACAGTTAGAACAAAAGTGACACAAAACAAAAAGTGTCATTTTATGAAATTGAACCTTAACATAAAAGTACAAAACTTAAATAACAAAATCGGCATGTTTCGTATTAGGTCCTTTTGGTTCTAAATGTGCGATATATACATTCAGTCTTTACACTGCTCCGGTAGCAATTATGTTCTAAAAAAGATTATGTTCAAAAAGGAACTCGCGTGTCCTCAGATCCTCACTTAGGACTCCTTTTCACCTTTTCTTAAGAACATTTTATGTAAAGAGGTTTTTTATATGACTGCATTCAATCTGAAGGTGGAGTTTGTGATAAATCGAATTTAGTTTATATCATAAGGTGTAGTGTGTACAAACGTTCTAACTTCACAAAATATCCAACAAGAACCTTAATCTTGAAGCAAGTCATATAACTAGAGTAATTCGTAAAAAGTAAGAGGTTTATATGTATAATACATGCATATAATAGCAGAGGAACTTTGTGAATAATGTACATTGACAAAACAACGTTTGCCGTGTGCGCTAGTAAATAATTAGAAAATAATAAATAGACTTCACGCCTTTTAATTAGAGCGGGTTAGACAGATGCCCACTGTTCCCCACGGTTAAGCGTGTTTAATCCAACGTGACAGAGGGTGATCGTCGTTATAAGGTTCACATACCTTGTGGTGTGCGGATTTCATCACAATATTTTTCTTCGTTGCGTTACGTACATAGGCTCTGAAAAAGAGTCTCATTGGTATACGTCCAGTAGCTGTCCAGGAGTTGAACCTACGACTTCCCGATTGCAAGTCAAGTATCCAACCAACGGCACCATGTACGCTATAATTAACATGATAGTAGCGTAACACAACTGTTTCAAATTTGTCCTATCGCAAGTTACAATTCAATTTGTCCTGTAGTACTTCAATCCTGAACAAACAGTAAACATCAAAGTTTCATGTCCCATTTGTCGTGAGGTCATTTGTTTTACTGTTCCCACTCCACAGCTCGGTCCCTGAACTTATGCTCTTACTCTGAAACCTGAATTGAAGCACTACTCTGGTTAGTTTTATGCTTTGGAAAGCGTCACACTATGCATTTACTCTAATAGCGAGGGTCAAATGAGACAAATGGGTCCAATTATACATATTATTATGTTCAGTCGAACAATTTGATTCATGACCCTTTCGTAGATATTTTTTTTAAAGACGTCAAACAATTAAGAGTTTCTTCTTTAATAGGTATATAGGATGTTTTGAATCTGAAGGTCATTGTGTCAGCTCAGTTCACAGACTGATACAATTTAATATCATGGCATAAAAGGCATAATATTCGGTCTTCGAAGCTTCGCTAGGAACTACTCGTAAATTACATTTAATTCGAACTTTTTCTATTTATGTGTCACTGTCAACAGTAATTGTTGTCACGATGATTTTGTCTACAGGTATCTCTCTCTTTCTCTTCCTAGCTAAAACTCTTTTAACCGAACTTTTTGCCATATGACAGTTGTTTGATACCCAATTGACATGAGACCCGTGTGAACCAGTAGCCTGACACTGACAAATATGCAGGGTGGAAGAACCTCGCGATTTTCGATCTTAGCATATTCTAATGTCAGAAGGAAAATCGGCTTATTGTGGGCCATGAATCATCTTGTTCGACTGTACATACACACACTTCACGCCTGTGATGTACATCCTTCTGGGGCGAACTCTACTCACCTGGCCCCATGTAAATCTCTTTCGTCAATCGACTTCCATCCATCCTATCTATGTGCCTCAACCGAATGATTAAATCGATGTTTTGGTAATCCTAAACATTATTTTTTGAACTGCTAGAATGTACTTACTATCCATCGTTTTTCTATTAGCTTTATAGTGCGAACCGCCAGGATATGGAATGACTTGGTCTGTGTTTCCTGCGCAGTACAGTCTGAAGGTCTTCAAGTCGTGGGTAAATAGGTACCTAATGAACAAGTGGCTGGCAGAAGTTGGATGCGAGAAGCTGAAAACAGATCACAGTGGATTGCAATTGGAGAGGCCTATGTCCAGCAGTGGACAAGTATGGGCTGATGATGATGATGATGAACAAGTGTGCTCCATTATAGACCACGTCGCTGCTTAACATCAGGCAGGTGGACAAACTCTTATTCGTTTTGTTTAAAAAATAAACTTATCAAAACTGCCGACCATGAGCCTCTTTTTTCAAGGACAACCATATGACCAAGTATAACAAAGACGAGTTTTTATTATGTTTATTCATAGACAAGTTGATGTATTTATCTCAAGCAAGAGTCAGTGGCTTATAAAATAACTCGTACATATATATTGTTACGTAGAAGGTTTCAATTTACTCAATACTCAATATTTCACAACCGAAAATGCAATTAAAATTCATACGGTTATAATTGTAAATCTTATATAGTTATCAATCGGATTAATTGAAATTATCCGCCGAAAAGAGAGATTGGGATATTTTTTGTAACTTTAATCATTCGCCTTGTCACGAAAGGGATTTCATTACTTTCAGAGCAAGCTCAAATTATTATTGATCATAGACTCTCATTAATTATATACTATTGAGAGTACTTAGGGCTACAGTACTGATATTACGTAGATTTTTTTTACTACCTGACCCGTTGTTCTTTTGCCGATATGTGTGATTAACAATGTTACTCTGCAATTATTATCATCAGCCACATAACGTCCACTGCTGGACGAGGGACTCCCCCAATGACTTCTGTCATTTAGATTGAAATGCCAATAATCGCCAAGCTTGGCAGGCGGGTTGGCGATCGCAGTGGTGTTGTGGTTTAACTCACAGAGAGCGCTGCTGCCCGTTCTCTGGAGAGCTCCCTCGGTCTCCCCTTACGACCAGTTGTACTGGGCTGGGGACACATGTATTCTAATCGCGTTCACCCCACGGCTGCTATTATATGCATGTATTAGACATATAAACTTTCTTCGATAATAATTCTAACGACTAAAGAAATCGCATCAAAATCCGTTGCGTAGTTTTTAAGATACTACGCATACATAGGGGCAGATAGCGGACTTTGTTTTATAGGTACGTATCGTACTATGTACGATAGTAGTATAAATAGTAGCCGAAAAGTGCAAAAAGAAAATATGGACATGTATGAATAAATTGAATGGCGGCACGGACGGCAAAAGTGAAAGAGGGGGGGCCAAGTCTGCTACACTCTGGTAGTTGCATCGCTCTGGCCTCGTAGCGGCAAACGATCAAAGTCAAAGTCAAAACTTCTTTATTTCATCGTTATTAGTGCTATAACAAATATACAGTAGCATAACACAAAGCTTGATGAACGTCATTTATGACTTTAAAAACAAAATTAATTATATAATCATCTTATAATATATAATAATAACCAACACTGCGATATCGCAGTGTTGGTTATTATTGAGCAAGTAAGGCGTATACGGATAATACTTAGGTGTATATGTATAAGTCACATCAACATCCGTGATGAAACCCGTACACGACAAGGTGTGTGATCCCCATAAAGGCGATGGGCTCACCCCCTGTCACGTTGTGTTAAATATTGGTGAACATTGGGCATTAACAAGTGCTTCTGCCTATCCCGCTTTAGTATGAAAAGGCGTGGAGTGTGTTTATTTTACTTACATATAACTCACAAAGCTGTCACATGACACAAACATTTGTTTTACCAACGATGAAAGATGAATATCTAGAGTATGTGAATATCTAGTCTTCGCTGCCAGTCCCTCCAAACAATACTTATATTATACATATACCTGTATTATAAATACGACCCCTTGTAGTTGTTTGAGTATGAACACTTAAAAAAATAAACCTAGTTCTGTTTGATGTGGTGCATGCTGGCAACAAAGAATGACATTGTCAAGTTTAAATAGTTATGATTTGAAAACCAATGTCATTCCATTTTTAATTTCGCTTTATTTTGTATAGAAGTAGCTATAGGTGTGCGAGCGAATTTCATTAAGTTTGACAGTGACACAACACTTTATGATTTTCTAATTAAGTCACTGTCATGTGTGTTTTCAATTAAATTCTCTCGCATTTTATGAACCTTTATTATAACATCAGACGAAGGGTTAATGCAGTGAAAAAGTGATAATGGAATCCCTTCATCAGACGGCCTAAGTGATATCTAGAATAAGTAAGGGATTATTGTGCAATGGGTTGATTACCTTACTATTTGCTATGCCTACTATTTATTGTCTATCGAAACCACAACTGTTTAAAAAGCTAAAAGTTATAAGTATAAATCAAAAGTGTCCAGGGATCAGGAACATGGTTAGCTCTAAAAAAATCTAATTTATTTAAATCAAATCTAATCTTCTGGATTGGTCTCCTACCTTGCCTGTAATAATCACCTATCACCACATTTTGAATAAATTATTATGAATGAGTTCAGTTTTTGTAAAATATATTCTTGATTGCAATCTTCTACGATGTACTTGATCCCTAGACACTTTTGATGTGTGTATTACTAGTCTATCGATACCCTAGGAAAATACCGCAACATCTTGTCTAATAGACCCGAAATCAATTTTGTCATCATAATGTCAATCTACTGCTGGAAATAACTATATTATTAGTTACAGTGCTGAGAGTCACATTGCGAAATGACTTGCCGGAGTCTGTGTTTCCTGCGCAGTATGGCCTGTGTATCTCTCAATCACGGTTTAACTGTACACAGTAGGCAAGCATGCTCCATATTAGACCACGCAGTTGGTTAGACGCTTGTCTAAACAGCATACAAACATATGCAGCATGAACAAAGGGCCTTCAGCCAGCGTAGTCTAGAGGTCTAGCCGTCCAAGCAAGCCCAACTTTGAACTGTATTGTACGGAATTCTACTGCCATATTATCGGACTTCGGGTCTGGAACGCTAGGAAGTAATTTGTCAAAAAGACAGTTAAATGTTCGAAGGATTAAATCTTTGTGGATTAAGTCTGGTTGCGGCTGGTTTTCGAGAGTAAGCATCTATAGTTTTGCTTGGAAACGGAGTCTGCGAGGGACTCCGTTTCAAATTTCTGAGTGTTTTTAGGATGCACATCTTAAAAGCTATTTATTTTTGTCTCGAACGAAAAGACTCACCCAAGTGATGGTTAATTTAGTTAACTAATATTTTTCGAACATATTACTTTAATAATATTCATTCCTGCATAAACAACTATCCAGGAACGTATCAGTAAAAACCTACAGTTCAGTGTCTACTCATAAATGAAAATGCATGAGTAATTTTGTCACTAAATAGTCAGTTTTACGTTTAATTACAGTTAGCCAAAACGTGTCGCTACAAAATCCTTCACATTGACAGATTTAATTTTACAAAATACAATAAACTGAATTTGTGACAAATGCAGGATTTCATTAATAAAATAAATTTTATAGGTACAGTTTTTGGGCTCGGCAATATTGAACAACTTTTACTGTGGAAGTAGCAGAGGCAAAGTAATCCGGTCCTTTTGAATACATACACACAATAGATTCTCACTTGCATAATACAGATTTAACTTAATATTGGGGCATTTCACGTGAAGCGGGCAACGAAAAAAAGATCAGATCTTAGATCTTGTTCATATTTGGATTAATGGTACTACTATAGGACCTGAATCGATATACATATATATATTTTTTAATAAAGCTTAGTTTTTTTTATTAGGCTTTGAAAAATGGGCGAAATTGGAGCAACGGATTTTTTTATGGATTATTTTGCTAATATTTAAGGTTATAAAAAATAAACAAAGTATTGGACGTTAGAGAATAAATGAAGGTTTTTCTTGCCAATGACTAAAAAAAAATAATTACTTATTTTTTGACATAGGAAACCGGAAGTAAACTTTTTAAGTCAATTTTTACTTAACTTCGGTATTTTTTATTTTTTTTATTTTTACTACAAAATGTAACTAGTACTTCACAAATAATGTGTGCAAAGTTTTAGAGTGGGATCTGCAGTCGTTTTTTATTTAGACGCACTTTAGTGCGAGGGTGCAGCACTGAGCGCCTACTCCATATGTGACTGGTAGCGCCATCTGTTATTGTTGAAAAGTATTACTTGGGCATTTCTTATTTGACGTTAAATGCTAGAGTGAGATAGATAATAGCCACGCTACTATTTTCCGTTATTTAATTTTTTAGTAACCATTCTGGCTGCTAAGTGATCGAACATACTGTGTAGTCTTCAATTATAAAAGTATTTTATTGTGCTCTGATTGTGATGAATTACTACGGTAATCAATGTTTCAATCCGTTCAAATTGCCAATTCATCGAAAATCCAAAAATCTAAGAAAAATTTCCATAAGTTTAGCTACAAAGTGGAAAGTTTCGACTACTGCTTATGTTTGTGCAAGTTGTAGAAAACGTCTGTTGTCTGAAACACCTCCGTCTAATGCAGATCTTGTACCATCGCAGAGCAGTCAATCTTCGAGTGAATACTCGCAAAATATCCAAGAAGAATTGTTTATTCCAGCAGAGGATAGATACAAAAACAAATCGACACAGACGGATATGAAGGATGACGAAGAAATTTTACAGCAATTAAAGGTAAAATTCAATGACCCATCTACATCTACCTCAATGAAAACTTTAATTCTTACCATTGCACCGAAATCTTGGAGTGTGAACAAACTGTCGGAAGAATTTGGGACATCTCGGCGGCAAGCAAGTAAGGCAAAAAATCTTGTAGAGAAATTTGGTGTCTTATCGTCTCCCAATCCTCGTTGTGGCCAAAAAATTCCAGTTGAAATAGAACATTTAGTGATAAGTTTTTATCTCCGGGAAGATAATAGCAGAGTTCTGCCTGGCAAGAAAGATTTCGTTTCCGTAAAATTAAACAACGGCACAAGAACACACTTACAAAAACAACTGTTGCTATGTAATATTGAGGAGTTATATCAAAAGTTTAAAACTGAAAATCCAGACGTTAAAGTAGGCCTAACAAAATTTTTCACATTGCGACCTAAGCAATGTATCCTTGCTGGAGACTCTGGCACACATCTTGTTTGTGTGTGTGTGTACCACCAGAACGTGAAGTTGATGTTAAGTGGAGGGCATATTGATTCCTTAACTGCAGAAACCGACATGCACCTTGCGACCTACAAGGATTGTTTAGAGATAATGATGTGTTCTAACCCTACACCAATGTGTCATTTAACGACCATGAAATCAGCTCCAAACACACGTTGCGTTTCTTGTCCTGGTTTAAGAGGAATTCGTGACCATCTAAAAAAGGTATTTGATGATAATCAAGTCACTAACGTACAGTTTGAGCAATGGATGGGAACAGATCGATATACGATTGTCACGCAGGTGCTTCCTGCAGACGATTTTGTTGAGAGCCTATGCAAAAGTTTGGATGTATTGAAGCCTCATGCATATATTGCTGAACAACAAGCACTTTTCTTCAAAACACTGAAGGAAACAATTTCTGATGGCGAAATTCTAGTTCAGTGTGATTTTGCTGAGAATTATAGTTTCGTGATTCAAGACGCAGTACAGTCATATCATTGGAACAATGAACAAGCTACACTTTTAACGTGTGTATTTTACTACAAATGTGAAAGTCAGATAAAACACGGAAGTATGGTAATGATATCAAATGATCTCAAGCACGATACACCTACATTTTATAGCTTTCAGAAACTATTGCATCAGCATCTTTTGGATAAAGGGATAACGGTTAAAAAAATTATATACAGTACCGACGGAGCCTCGCAGCATTTTAAAAATAGATTTAATTTTATAAATCTATACTACTACAAAGAAGATTTTGGTTTTGACGCTGAAATACATTTTCATGCTACGGCACATGGAAAAGGACCATGCGATGGCCTCGGTGGTAATATTAAAAGATTAGCAACACGTGCAAGCCTTCAATTACCAGCTAATAGGGCAATAACTACTCCTGAAAAGTTGTATGAATGGGCGAAATCGGCTTTAACCGAAACGTTTGTTAGTTACTGCTCTAAGGAGGATCTTCAACAAGAAAGAGATTTTCTGCAGCAACGATTTGAGTGTGCTGTGACTATTCCCGGTACTAAAAAGTATCATAGTTTTATACCAAATAATGATGGTCTAATTGTTAAAAGAACTAGTTACGACCAAAACTACAAAGTTGTAAAAATTTCTAAATAAAAAAAAAATATTTAAACATAAGTATGTGTTTCACTTTCATCATTGTAAGGTTAAATATTTATTCATTTATTATATTACATGGAACAATGGCATTAACATTTCAGTTTTTCTTTTCTGACTGTTAGGTTTTTTACAGCTACTTAAGGTACGACCAGTAAGGCGCTCAGTGCTGCACCCTCGCACTAAAGTGCGTCTAAATAAAAAACGACTGCAGATCCCACTCTAAAACTTTGCACACATTATTTGTGAAGTACTAAGTTACATTTTGTAGTAAAAATAAAAAAAATAAAAAATACCGAAGTTAAGTAAAAATTGAGTTAAAAAGTTTACTTCCGGTTTCCTATGTCAAAAAATAAGTAATTATTTTTTTTTAGCAATTGGCAAGAAAAACCTTTATTTATTCTCTAACGTCCAATACTTTGTTTATTTTTTATAATCTTAAATATTAGCAAAATAGTCCATCGAAAAATACGTTGCTCCAATTTCGCCCATTTTTCAAAGCCTAATTGAAAAAAAATTAGGCTTTATAACAAAAAAAAAATACGTATATCAATTCAGGTCCTATTGTAGTACCCTTAATCCAAATATGAACAAGATCTAAGATCTGACCTTTTTTTCGTTGCCCGCTTCACGTGAAATGCCCCATTTCAGAAACTACAATTCCATTGGAGGTACGAGGGCGGGATGATAAGTACTTAGCTTAACAATGAAAAAACCAAACCAAAGTTGTAAAAACAGTTTTATTTTTCAATATAGTCCCCTGCGACCTGAATGCATTTCATCCATCGATGTTCCAAAGCTTGGATGCCATTTTTATAGTGGCTTTCCTCGAGCCCTTCAAAGTAGCCATTTACTGCAGATACTACTTCCTCATTGCTGCTCCAGCTAAAAAGGATTTTAACTTTGGGAACAGATGAAAGTCAGAGGGGGCCAAGTCAGGCGAATAAGGCGGGTGAGGAAGCAAATAATACTTCAATTCATGAAATTTGGCCATAGCAGTGGTACACGTATGAACACGAGCATTATCTTGGTGAAAGACGATCTTCTTTTGCCAATCCGGGTCTTTTTCCAAGAACGCATTCATTTAATTTATCTAATAGGCAAGCATAGTATTCTCCAGTTATGGTTTGATCCCTCGGAAGAAAATCAATCAATAATATGCCCTTTGCATCCCAAAAAACTGATGCCATGATCTTTCCAGCCGATTTCATGGCTTTCGCCTTCTTTGGTGCTGAACATCCGGCTTCTATCCACTGCTTCAACTGATTTTTTGATTCCGGTGTATATTGATGAACCCATGTTTCATCTGTAGTTATAAATCGACGGAGAAAGTCCACTTTATTTCCCATATAACGATCCAAACATTTCTGTGAAATTTTCATTCGTATACGTTTTTGGTCTACTGTAAGCAAACGTGGCACCCATCTTGCGGACAATTTTTTCATTGACAACTCTTCCGTCAAAATGTGATCACCCGTTCTTTTGAAATGGCTACAATATCAGCAATTTCAGACAGTTTTAATCTACGGTCAGTTAAAACAACATCATGTACTTTTTCAATGAAGTCTGCAGTAGTAACGCTTTTTGGACGGCCAGGTCTAGTTTCATCTTCGACGCTGCTACGACCCTGTTTGAATTCTGCTACCCAGTTTTTTACAGTTGCATACGACGAAGCATTAACACCCAACACAGCTTTTAATTCGTCGAAAATCTCTCCCCCCTTCAACCCTTTCAAATGCAGGCACTTAATCACAGCTCTAATTTCAATTTTGTCCTTGTAACAACTCGCTAACACTTATTTTCAAAAGTGTCGTAGAAAAGAAAATAAGCTATTTTGGCGGGACTTTTTTTTTCTTCTTATTATTCGATAAGGAAACAGTACATTAGCAAAAAGTTTTCTTATAGGTGGGGAAGAAAAAATATGGTAGGCTAGCTACTTATCATCCCGCCTACGTATGTTTCGCAGAAGTTTATTTGCGACAACCCTGCTTCTCTCACGGTCAGTTATATAGATGTGAGGTGCCCCCACGTATATGCGCCATTCAGTCTGGTCATTGTTCATTAATTCAGACCACCTTCCAGAACGACCATAAACGTTGTTTACAAGGAAATATAAAAAGGTTTCCTTAATACACTTCTGTCTAGCTGTTATCCCGGTTGCACCAGCCACACACCATTCTTCTACGAAATTTTTTATACAGAATATGTATATCGAATAGGTTCAGTTCCGAAAATGGGATCTTTGAAAAAACCACAAATCTGTATGGTTGAAGTACGCTCTTATTTTATATGTATTAAATGTATTTTATATGTATGTTAAACTTTCCTTTAGGTAAAAAAGGGAACGGAACGGTAGATTAGATACCTATTTGAAAAACTATTCCCTTGGAAATGATGGAGCTAATTCTGTATTGAATCAGGCATAGGTAACTTTGCGGAAATCTTACCTTTTTTTTACCCCGGAAATCGAATTACGCAGGTAAAATTGTGTAACTCTTATAGCTACTAAGATATTTTGTTATGATTGTATACTAAGTACTGAACACTACAGAAATACTCACGACTTCGTTCACGAAACATCTTGTTCCGTTTTCTGGTGGAAATTTGATCGTTGTTGTTGACCCCTAGTTCTATTTAGAAGCGGTACATGGTAGCTGTCTTGGGTACCTACGGTAAAGAAAACCCATTTGAAAGCTTACTACAAACTACTTAGTTTCGAAATGGGTATTTATTTCCAGTTCCACTTATGACGCCATTTTTGTATTAAACATAAAATCAAGTCATTATCGGTATATTGGTACGGAAGTAATAAAATCTGGGAAAGGTCTGGTTCTGGTGATGTACAATGTAGTCAAAGAATGAAAGTCTAACCCACTTATATAATTTAGGTTTAAAAAGAAGAAAATCAATGATCATAATAACATAAAAATATGGTACTATATGTACCCTATTATACATATAAACCAAAATTAATGTAAGAAGCAAATACATAAATGTACTTATTAACAGTTGCCATCAAAGGAAATGCGTTAAATGACACAATAGCTCCCAGAATTCTACGATTATTATCTCACGATAAAGAAATAGAATTCTAAGAATTTTAACATTCCTTTCCATCTCGTGATTGCACGATAAGATTTATCGCATAATTAAAAACCCAATTAAGAGCTTGCGAACAATACCTACAATACAATACCACCTTCCAACACAAAATATACCCAATCTTGTCTATCTAAGGCCAACTCTAACCGACTGCGCCTAATTGTTCAGAGCCAGCTCCTTCGTTAATGAATGATTGCCACTGATTGCCGGTGCCTCCCCACGCCCCACGCCTACATTGACACCACCAAGGAAGATGCTATCTCTTTCTAAAAACCATTTGAGAACAAGGACGGCTGACGTAAAGACTGACGTGAATCCGGGATTGCTTGTGAATTCTGAAAGTTGACTTCTAATAAACACTGTTAGCGTTCTGTCCCTCTTCTTGATTAGTGTTCGAGAGAGACGGATATTGTAGGCTAATGGTATACAGAAGTTCCTGAATAGACAATCTAAAACAGCCCAAGGCAGTAGCAACAAATCACCTTCCCGCATTATCATTTAGGAGTTGTGTTAAATCAACAGTCGGGCGGAATTTATTTTGGAGTTGCCCGATTATCCGTGAAATCTGCAATAAAAAATTGGCCCTGATCTTTTATGCTCTTATAAATGAAAATATTTTTTTTTTCCTCTAGAATAAAGATTAATTATTTTCAACTCTCCTGCAATCGAAATAACGTGACGAACCGTCCATCTCGTCGAGATCGATTGTCATCACGTGAAATCTTAATCAAGAGAAGTAGGTGAGTAGTAGAGTTTCCTTCATTAAACTATAAGGAAATCTATAGAATAAACCGGTCGTTATTGGCCAGTGGAGTGATTGAATACACTTTGTTATTCATAAATTCGTATTTCAGCTCCAAGTTTAGTTGAAATACGAATTTATGAATTACAAATTGTGGACTTAATGCATTTTCTACCAGTCAACCCAAGTTGTGATGAAAAGTTATGTGTGCAGTAGAGAAAGTTTTAACAATTGTATTGGCTTAAATCTATTGCTTATATCAAGACATAAGAGACAACATAAAGCATCATTTTTTAAATGTAAAGCAATTACCCTCTCAGTATGTCATCGTGGAGAATAAAGGGACGTATAATAAAAATAATACATAAACTATAAAACTTATAATGAATAACTATAGATATATATATAATATACTTTTAAACATCATGTTGAGAGCCTTCTAGTAAGCGAAAAGCCTGTATCAGAAGCATCTTCGCTCTTTCGTGATACCCATATTAGTGTTTAAAATTCATTCACTAGTTTTCGCCAATCCAAACAAACTTTCGCGCTAATAATATGATACAAAACCGTTTTGTCAAAACGAAAGCCGCTTTTTGTAATTTCTGACGGGACGGATGTACATTCTGAATATTTATGAAATTTCGCTTTCCCGGGAATAATCTTATCCAGGATAAACAGACCATTTTTCTTTGGAACTAAATAACATAATCAGCGAAGTAAATTAGTAAGTTTTAATGAGATTTTAAATTTAAATCTTCATGCGAGTATTCACAGAGAGGTTGTGGCTTGGTCGGTTAACTGGACATGAGAACGGGGGTTTTTATGGTTTTTTCTTTTGTCAAGTACGAGTATGTACGCTAATTAAAACATCATGAGCAAACCTGCATACGTCTAGTTGTGTGAAACTTTTGAACGACGATGCGGTGGGTCCATCAACGTTTGTACATATGGGTTAAACACATACATACACAGCATCACGCCTGTCCCCAGATGGGAAGACAGTGGTGTGTATGGGCGTACTGTGTAAGAATCGAGAGCCCAAATTCCGTGTATGCTTAATTGATTTTATAAAATCTCAGTTCAAGTTTCAAAATTTTTGTTATTCAAACCTTTACTATATCGTAAATCACAAAATTCCTCAATCCACGCACATCCACTACGTACAGTGCCTTGGGATTAAAAGACGTGTGTATGTATCATGTGTACAAATTCCCTTCTCCCCAGAATCACTTTTTTCAGATAAAACAGCCTTTATTCAACTATAAATAACTCAAACGTCTAAGTAAATTAATATCTTTTTATTATGATGAATAAACCAAGCTTCTTCGGTTTTATTGTGTCTATTATTTGTCTATCCTTCATAGCTACTTCATAAATGTAGGCCAGGAGGGCACGTGTTTAATGAAGCAAGTGCGAGAGGCCTTCAATAATTGTATTAAGCTCTCTCTTTCACCGGGGATCATACGGCTATCAATAGATACTGACAATATATAACAAAAGGCATTATTGTAACCTTCCATTATTAAACAAGATAATGTAACGGACAAAGTGCTCGGTTGTTTCATAAAGGACACATGGATGGAAAATTGTGGAATACAAAAAAAAAGTAAGTAGTAGCCGAAGCCGCTTTTAGTGCCTGGTAACGAGCGGAGCGACAAGCGGGTCAATAAAGTGCCTTCATATACAACCTTTTTGTACCTACAAGAAATAAAATATGTAATGGGTAGAACTAACCTGTAACACTAGAAAAAAAAGTTGATTATTTCAACCCATTGTAAGTTAATCTGATGTACCTAGTTCGGTTACTTTTACTCGATTTTGAACGTCCAACACTGGGATATGAAAAGTGATACCTGAAAATGTCTATTCTCAAGGTTTCGTTCCTGTGGTGTCACAACCTGTACAAGAATGCAGCTTTCATTTCTAACACTTTTCAATATTTTTTTCCATGATGGCCTGCATCTATTGATTTCGGAATACTAAGGGAATTTTATCGGAAGATTATCAATACCTATCAAATCTATTTGTCCATTGTAGACCTAAGCAATTATCAAGTTAGGTGACCTCATGACACTAAATGCTCTACCCACCGTTCAACACCATCCTTGGATGTAGTGGCTCAGGCTGCACACGTAAGTACGTAGGGTTGTATATGGGCAACAGAGTGAAATCAAATTATGAGTTAAGCATTATATTACGGTTTCTGTCATAATTTTATAAATTCGCAGTAAGGCGAATTATGATTTAGACGACGCGAAGCCGGAAATTCCTAGCTTCAATTTTATTGAATGCTGCAAGAAAATGGTACCATCAGTTTCTATTTTACTTTTCATCAGTTCTTTCTCTAGGAACTCTACCTTTTAGTATATTTCACGTTGATTAAAATACATCATGCATACATACAAGTAATTATTGTTAGTGGTTAGGTGTATGTAAGTGTCTTCACCGCTTAGTATTAATGTACGTACATATAATGATCAACGAAAGGCTATTCAATTTCGATTCGTTACCGCAAGGTTACCACCAAAGACGGAAGTACAGTTGTCGCCAACTCAATTCGACCAATCAATGAACATCCCATCTCATTTCCGTGATAGAGGCTCAGCGTTGCAAAGCTTCACCATTGTAAATGTGGCTTTACTGTGTTAGGGCGCGTACACAATGTAGGCTCAGTCTAACCCATTGCACTGCAGAGATTAACATCTTATTCGGAGTTATTGTGACTGTCCAAGCAATATATATTGCCGGCTCACCCCTAAATGGGGATCCCCGCAGCTCTGCCAGCCGTACTTAGTGTTAATTAATGAGCAATAAAGATCAAACCAATCGGGTATTATTGTTTCCGTGTCGGAATGGGCTGTACTAACTCCCGGTTTCTTAATCTATGATCAGTTGATTTTCCTCCGATTATCGCTGCAGAAACGCGACTTGATTACAACAACAATGGAATTGTCAACTGATTTTGATTATTCTCCAAAAAAGCGAGTGTAAGACGCTGATAAGTAAGTTACACGTTAGATGGCGCTGAACAGGTTTTGATGGACTCGGGATTTTAACCAATTTTCCATAATTTCCGGGATAGTTAGTAGTAGTTTGGTTAGTTTAGGCCGGCCTATCTTCAAAATCAAAGTTTAATTTAAATACATAGAATAAGAGGGTGGAACATCACATTTCAATGCTCCATGGCATAGGCCGGTCAAATAAAAAATTACAAAAACCTTTTCAGTGAAATTAAATAAATAGTTTTGTAAAGAGAGAAATGCGCGTCAATTTGGAACTAAAAAGTGTAACCTCTCCTAATCCGGTCTATTCGTATTCGGAGATGAACGTGTCACTGCACAAATGGTTCGCGCCACCCAAGTAATTTATTTACCACAAAACAAATGGTTCCGTGACATGTCTGCGACGACACGAATATAGATATTCTTAACACATTAGATACTATTCTGACGTGGGTAAATTACAGAACAAAGTGTATCTATCAAAACCAGACGGACACGAAAATTATATTTCACTTAGGAGAGTTCGTACAACATTTCTTTGACGCCGACTGTTCCATCTGAAAATAGATCCTGCTCCCAACATGAGAGAATAGGCACTCAGCCTATTATCATATCATTATTCTACGCATAATCCATCCCCTATGCCTATTTTAAGTTCAAGTCGTGTTATGTGATGTAATGACGTACATTTAAATACTCGAAGCTTAGCCAAACTTGGTGCTTGATGGTGCTCCCGTTATTATTTGTAGCGCCGGAGCACGCTACGGCGGCGGCGGCATCGGCTTGACAGCTCTGTAATGAGTTTGCTTGCGGAGTGAAAACTGAAAACTTTACAGTTAGCCACCAGTTCCTTTCCAAACCATTTATTTGTTGGCTGCTATAGCTATAGGCTGCGTGCGCATATTTCCTGCCAAGTTGTGGTGACTAGACGGATTAGTTGACTGACTTAGGCTGTTACTTGTAATTTAAGTTGGGGTTACCTATACAAACGCGCTATTTATTGATGATGACATTTTTTTTTAAAAGAGAGTAAATATAACAAGAAAATTAATATGAATAATAATCTACTGGGATGTTTCACAGTGCTAGCACAAATTACGATACCATAAAGATACTCGTACTATGGGTTAAAGATAATGACATAAAAACACTTAACCTATAAGTACATAAAAAAGCGAGGTGCACACAATGAAATCCCCAGCTCATCACTAAAGACGTTTTGATCTGGGGATGGGGATGCTCATAAGAAGAGGCAATGGGTTAAGTTAGGTTGTGTGTGACATGTATGTGACATCAGTAGAGTATTTTATCATTCATACACACTGAATAGCGCGAAAGTTATGAAAAAACATTTCTCTCTAGTGTGAAAATGAGTCATCCATCGAAAAAGTGGTAGTCGTCCCAAAGGTCACCAAAGCCGTACAAACTATGTGTCCAATTAGTGAATTTCAAGTTCGGGAAATAAGACACTTCCAACTATTCCTCGAATTCAGTTGCCAATAACGATATCAATCGCTACGGACCAAATATTGTTGATATTTGCTCCCTAATTTACTTGTTAATAAACGAAGAAATCTCTCCGCGAATGTGGTAATTGGCTCTGTACTTCAAACAGGTGAATCTGACCCATTGGTCGCCGCTTCGGGGTTGCCTCGTTTGTTCTAAAGATTTTTTTTCCTCTTATCCCCAGGACCATCGTCATAAAATTCCCCTGCCAAAGGGCTAAACATAATATAAACTCACAAAACATATTATATCACTAATAACATAATTATCTCACAAATAAAAACAGTTACTAAATATGGTAACAAGCAACAAGCAGAGGATTTATTAATGCTACACCTCAATGTCGCTGACGAATTTGCACATAATATGCCTATACTACTCTAGAGTAGTTAAAGAATGAGAACGCGTCTCTAGATACTATTTTTAGTTTTCGGGAGTTTGCCAAAGCAACAGATGGTAAATTAGTAAAGTAATAACAAAAAAAATTTACGTATTGTCTTAATTTGAGTGGGCACGAATGCCCGCTTCACCCTTGTCAAGGATAAAAAATGGCTTCCGCATCTTAACACTGCTACCGCCCAGTACTGGCTAGTTTAAGTTTCCTGAAAAACAAATTAACAATAAAATATATACCTAATATAAAAAAATATCTACATGACGTCAACGCATATTTCCAAAAAATGCCCAATTGCAATATCTTCTTCCAGAAGCTGCATTTGCGTGTTTATTATAAAGTTGTCCCTTTCTTTTTGGTTCCTTACCTCTTATTGGTATACCGATAATAACCCGGACGCAGAACCTAGTGCATCATATGAACTACTAGTACATTTCGATGTGAAAACGTTACACTTAGTAAAAATATTTATAGGATAGTGTGAAGGTGAGTCGGCGGGCACGAATATGTATTAATGGTAACGGACATGAGTCTAACATAATAGAAGTAGCAGCTCCCGTCAGAGGCTCTTGAATGTTCATTTTTGTATTTTTTTCTGAGAATATAAAACATAATAGAAAGCATTATTGGAAATTCTTCCTCTGATAATCAATTCTATAGGTTCTAAAAGGAGTTAATAATTAACAAACTTTAGTTAGGCGGCAACTTTTAGTATTAATAAATAATTTCTTATATCCCAACAGAAATATCGAAGGTACCTATTCTATTATTTAGCCCGGACTATAATTTTCATAATAAAGGCCTGCGCTAACTTTCATCAATCCCGTAAAATGTATGTTCTTCGAACATTTTGTCGAGGTCTCAGTGGTATCCTTGGCTATATTACGTAACCATTACGTGAATTAGAGGCTAAAACAGGTCAGTTTAATACCCATGACACTTAATATCACTTAATATCAATTTAAGGCCATACTAATGATTTCCATGGAAAATAGGTTAGGATTAAATGCATACTATCTAAAACACAACAGCGTAAACAAGTAATACAATGCTGAATATAGGAGCAGGTTTCAGATAATTATTTACTAGGCGCATAATGAATTAATAAAACATTTTAGACTTATGATCAGGTAAGGTCGAGGTGTTAACAACGCGAGTCGCCGATTTGCATGGATGTTTGTTACTCTTTCACACAAAAACTACAAAACGGAACTCAATGAAACTTTACAAGAATATGGCTTATACATCGGAATAACACATAGACTATATATTTCACCCATGGCTTTTACAAATTGAACTCAGTTTCTTTATAGAAAACTGACCATATCCTGATTTCAGACCCCAAACCATGCTACCGGATCAAGTTATAAATTACCAGTGGCGTGCACACCATATAGGAAAAAATACACTGCCTACCGTAGTATTTTGGTTTCCCGACCTAATAATAGAGTTATTGCTAGATCATTTTTTGTTGTACTCACGACATATGTTTTATGGGTGAATAGATAGGTTCTGGTAATTGTGTTTCGTAAAGACAAGTTACCTGTACATAGGTGTCAATCCTTGGGGATTACTGCCTACCTAGTCGTAAAAGACAGTGCACGCCACTGTAAATTACTGGTATCTGCTTGTCGCTCTGAACAACAACAATGAGCCGACAAGAATGAAACAAAACCGAATGGACAAGCCCTGCAGAAATTTTAATGAGTTTGCCACAGTTGAAAATTTCGACTCGACGGCAATGACGAAGAAGAAAATCCTTTCCTGCGTGATAAAATTAAATTAACATAATATTCTAGAAGGGTTTGATAAAAGCTGAAAAACAATGCAGAAAGGAAAAATGAGATCAATGCTCTTCGTATGAAAATCAAATAACCATTTTCTCGTCTGGACAATCTTGAATCACCACACTCTGTTTCAGAATAGTGATAGGTTCTTTCCTCTTTACATTTTTATACGTCGAAACAAACACCGGAGCCCTTGAATGCTTCAACAGTGCAAGTAAAAACTGCATTCCGCTCATACATAAATAACGTCTACACCGAACCGCATTCTAATCCGCACTTTAAGCGCGTCGCCTGTCTGCGACAAATTCTAATTTAAACCCCCGCACGGTGGGAATTTATGGAGTAATTCCAATTCCGTAGCGCCTTCTGAAAAAATAAAATTTGTGTCATGTGTCAGCATGCAGATTGCAGTAGCCGAGAATAGTTGGTGACATTTGCGCTAGAACACTTGAGAGGTGATTGGAATTGCAAATTTTGCAAGATGGTGCAGCCCCGTTGCGAGCTAGACAATATAATATCGAGGCACCAGCCGGCTCAAGTACTTACCTGCTGCACCTGAGAATGATACCCATCCCCAACTGAGAGCACTTGACATCCGCTCCGAACGCCGAGATTTTATATGATTTTCTGGAGGGATTTTAGTCGATGTAAATTTTAAAATGTATCTATGAATTCTGAAAACGATGTCGTGGTTCTCGATTGTTATACAAAGATATCTTTGTTTTATTTACTTCACCTTTACATAATAATGTAGCTTTATTTTGTAGGTACATGAGTGCTTGTTAAACGTGAGAAACCAGGCATGAGGGTAATTTACAAAGGCTAGTCGCTGTCGAATTGTAAGAAATAGCAAAAACTACAAAAATCTACAGTCCCTCTTAGTATAGATCAGATAAACATCTTAGTACAAAATACTATTTTGGAAATCGTAATTCAACAAGCTATAGGATAAAACAAAATGTCATGAATGTTTACCATATTACGGAATTCTTTATAAAATAATAATTATAAAGATATTCTATGGTAAATTGTTACATTAACCAAGATATCTAC
Source organism: Conopomorpha cramerella (assembly GCA_012932125.1). Taxonomy (NCBI): domain Eukaryota; kingdom Metazoa; phylum Arthropoda; class Insecta; order Lepidoptera; family Gracillariidae; genus Conopomorpha; species Conopomorpha cramerella. The sequence continues at coordinate 38,904 of SJJU01002853.1, forward strand.
TGTTATTACTGAAAGGGGTGGATATACGCTTAATTTATTAAACGAAACACATTAACATTTTGTATTTCTCACTATAATTATTGAAATTGCTTTGTCTACTCATACTAAAAGGCATACAAGACTGAAAAGCATGTTTAATGCATAGAGTATGCATTAAAATAACATTATTTAATTATTATTGACTAATTCATGTTTAAGTGAGCGTCAACATCTGAGAATGTTGAGTGATGTGCATGCGTTCCTGTCGCGAGTTGGGTTGCGCACGCGCCGCGATCTTGCAGCGCAGCAGCCGCAAGGTCTGCGCCCACAGCCGGGCCTGCTCCTCCACACGGCCCTGGCGCGCGCTTAGGGAACGTTGTTCCTGTTACGTGAAAGCCTTCATTTAATTTATGGTTTTGGATTGGTTCTTTTGGTGTAGGTACGTATAAAAAAGAGATATTTCCTCAAAATAATTTTATCTTTACAGTATTCATAAAAGGACTACTCATATTTAATTTGATAAAATATTTGTTCTATTTCAAATTACATATTGAGAAACAAAAATCACCTCTTCCAATTCCTGCACCTGCTTCTCGGTCTCTTCAATTTTGTGTTTCAGTGATTCCATCCGCGATGGCTTCCGAGGCGATAGCATAGAGTTTTTCATTTCTGATGCCACTACTTCCTGAAGACTCTCCGCTTTAGTGATTTTCTGTCTCAGGTTTTTCCATTCATCCTCCTTACTGTTCAACTTGTCCGTGAGCTCCTTCACTTGAACTTTAAGTGGCTCCATTTGTGACGTCAAATTGATAGAAATTGCATCGTATTGGCGCTTCTTCTGCTCATACTGCTGCTGAACATTTTGGAACTCTTCTTTCACTGGCTTTATCATCTCGGCCAGTGGCTGGAGTTCTTGGCGCACTTGAGAGAGTTTTTGAGCCGTTTGAGCCACAAGCTGAAATCAAAATCTAGAATAAGTGCTGTAAATATTCAATCAAGTGAGCTACTAACTGACGCCTACTACCAACAACGCAATAAGATAAATTGACGAGCACTATTATTGTTGGCCTATTAATTATAAATTAGTATTAAGTGTCCGTTCGTGAGGGTTTGAGTTCATCAGTTGGTATTAGTCGTATCTGACAATAAATTAAGATATGACAGAAACGCATGGCTCATATTTTTGCTTAGGTTTTATGTTTGCCTCAGATGTGTAAGAAATAAGAATGGATCTCTTTTTTAAATGACCTGAACGAATTGTAAGAACCTATGTACGCTACACAACGAAACGGTCTTACTGTACTTGCTTTCCCTTAACATAGTTAGGTATTCGTTATTGACATTTATTGATCGTATTCCTGAGCATTTGCTGTTCTAGAAATAGTTTTTATAAGCGTCATTGATTATGTCGGTATAATATGTATGAATAGAGTAAAACTGAAAAGAATCTCTTTATTGACTTTAAGCAGGTAAGTAACAACATTTTACCAAACACAATTCTGACGTTGACTGATAGATGCTCTGTACCAAGAAATAATTCCAAAGTAAGAATTTTATCGTTTTACGCAGCTTCCACAGGCTTATGTCAATGAAAGATTGATGTGGAAAAGCGAATGAGCTCAAGGATATCAAATTTAGGTACGCACATTACATCTAGAAGCACTCTCCCAGCATAATCCAGGGAATTCAGAACCGCCTTTTGTTTAGTCACTTACCTCCGTTGATTTAAGGCCCCAATACAAATAATATTGGGTCAGACGAATTCTCTCAAGAATTTAAATTAATCATACTTTACTATGAAGTACATAAAGAGTAAATAGAGAAGCCTGTCACAAGATATCAAGAATTGTCCAGTTAAGTGTAAACAAAGATACTATAAATCATTCGTTTACACATAATATTTGTAACATACAAAATATAAATAACATAAAACGTAATATCATACAACTGTTCATTTTAAAAATACAACGACCTCTGACCTCTATTCCATTGAGCTAAAGTATTGCCGATTCGTCGATGGCTTTTTGTATATTGGTATGTGAACATTTCTGTTATACTACGGGCTTCAATGGATCTCCATGAATCTCCTAATCTATATTTGATTATTGCTTCAACTTATCATATCCTACTATTAAGCACCATTGACGCCTCTGATTGCTTACTTAATATTTTTATTCGGAGGGCACAATAAAACTTAAAATAAAATTTAAAAATATCCTCACAATACACATATCCTCAAAAAAATGTATACGGTATAGATATATGGTAGGTTTCCATTTTTAGGATTTACTTCGGAAAAATCATGTCAATTTGCTGGATGGAATGAAATCTCTCTATATTATATGTACATATTTAAATGT
>SJJU01002855.1:0-23899 GCA_012932125.1 Conopomorpha cramerella
CTTTTCCGGAATGCTGGAAGCTGAGCCGCGTAGTACCAGTGCCGAAAGGCGCAGGCGGTGCAGAAGCAAGTGATTTCAGGCCGGTGGCAGTGTTGTGTGCGCCGGCGAAAGTCTTTGAAAGCGCATTGCATCACAGGCTATACTCTCTAATTGAATCCCAGCTAGATGACGCACAACATGGGTTTCGACCTGCTCGCAGTACCGCGGGAAACTTACTGCATATGACATCGAGGGTAATACCGGAAGTCGATGCTGGCGGACAAGTAGATGTGGCGTACTTCGATTTTCGAAAAGCGTTCGATTCTGTAGATAACGACATCTTATTACAGAAGTTATCTCGAATTGGGGGCACGCCACACACATTGTCCTTCTTTGCGGACTATATGCGCAACAGGAGACAATATGTTGATTGCAGAGGCGCTAGATCAGAGGCGTACTTTACTCGATCTGGTGTGAGTCAGGGGAGCAATTTGGGACCTCTAGAGTTTATAATAATGGTGAACGACTTACCACAAGTGGTACAACACTCAGTCTGTCTCCTTTTTGCGGACGACCTTAAATTGATAAAGGAAATAAGAAATGACTCAGATGGTGGGCTGTTGCAGAACGATATAGATAGAGTGGTTAAATGGAGTCAGGAAAACGGCCTCGAATTCAATGTGTCCAAGTGTTCCGTAATCACATTTAGCCGGACCACCACGCAGAAACAATACCTCTATCGTATTGAGGAAACACCTCTACAACGCACTACAGAAGTGAAAGATTTGGGGGTAAATTTTAGAGCGGACTTATCGTTTAGATTACATATTGAGAAAATTTCCAAAAAGGCCTACCGCAACTTAGGACTAATGATGCGTCAGATGCACAGATTTACTAACATAAACGCTCTAAAAGTTTGTTACGACGCGTTAGTCAGAAGCCAGTTGGAATACAATGCGTCAATATGGTCACCTCATGAAGCTAAATATGCGTACATGATGGAGAAAATCCAAAACAAGTTTACACGATTTCTCTATATGAAATTATATGGAGTCTACCCGTTTTACCCGTTGATGTATCCCACTTTATTTGTTTTGGGTATGGTGGGATATAATAAATTGGAGGTGAGACGGGAACATGGCTTGGCAACATATGTTTTCAAAGTGCTTCGAGGTGTAGTATTTCATCCAGGGGTTTTGGAAATACTAAAATTATGTGTTCCAAGCAATTTTGTGAAGCGGAGACGGAAGCCTCGACTGCTAGCAGTGCCGCAAGCGCGGACGAACCTGCTGCGGCGGGCCCCTCTCACAAGAGCTCTGCATCTCCTCAATGAAGTCCATGATAAATCAGACCTATTCAGTTGTACTCTGAGCCAGTTTGAAAAAGTTGTACTCCAAATTATTTGCTATGGGACTAAAGGCTAGTAGTACTGTACCTGTACCACCCTATTCCCTGTACCACCTACCAGTACCCAGTATCCTAAATTATTACCTACTTATATGGTGCACTGATTTTACTGTATTTGGTTTAAGTTTACGTTTTTATTTGCTTTTTTTTTTTTTTACGCTTTATTGTTTATTATTTATGATCTGTTCTTATTGTATGATGATAATTATGTTCTTTGTGATTTTTATTTAAGTACCTTTACATGTCTTTATATTTGTTTTTTTTTTTTCTTTTTTTGTGTAATATGTTAATTTTCTGTTATTTATTAATTTAAGTCTATCGCATTGGGGAAACCTGTAAGGATAGATTTAAGGAAAGTGAAATAAATAAAAATAAATAAATATTCATTCTTCCTTAAACCAATTATACTCATAAATATAGATATATGTGATTATACGTACGTTGGACCGATGACACAACGAGAATTCGCCCCTTTTTATTTCATCCAAATCAAATATTTGTTGATCAAAGTTGTGATGATATTACAGCAAGAATTGTTTTTATGTAACAGCGATGGGCTCAATCCACATTCCCGCCACATTGTGTTAAATATGCTTTGTGAACCGTGACTATTTGCTTAGCCATGGCCTCTGTCTACCTCGCTTGAGGTATGGAAGGAGTAAAATGTATTTATTTTTTATTTACATATATGAGCCGTTGCGGCACATGCAATGTTACGTTGCAACTCGTAACACTATTCAGCAGATTAACCTTTAGATGTGTATTTTCACGTGTCGGTGTACCATCAGGTCGTAACCCCCTGCACGAGGTGTGTCTTTGCAAGAAGGACAACGCGGCCGCAATCTGTGAGCTGTTCCTCGAGTTCATGCCTGACTACCCCATCAACAAGACCGATCTGCAGGTAACCTGGCAGTGTTAATGTTAAAATGCTTATTTCTACAGGACTACTATAATGACAAAGTGAGGGTACATGCAAAAATGCAGTCAGATATACAGGATGGAAAAAAGTTATGGGTCCTGGAGGGAAACTGCTTTAAATCCTTCCGTTAGCTCATTTTACTGAAAGGAAACATTCCTTTATTTTTATAAAAAAAAACCGCATTAAAACATTTTTTAAATTTTGCTTTTTTGGGTTAATTTAAATTTTTCGTTGGTTCGATTCTTGGTTGATACTAGCTAAATTTAAAAAATGTTTTAATGCAGTTTTGTTTCTTTTTAAAAATAAAGGAATATTTCCTTTCAGTAAAATGAGCTAACTAAAGGATTTAAAGCAGTTCTCCTCCAGGGCCCATAACTTTTTCCACCCTGTATATAAACAAATTAGTACTCTGTAGTACTAATATGTTTATATGGTACTGGACTTAAGTGCGCAATAAAGCTCGGTCTGGTACCTTCCTCTGGCGCGATGTAGGCCCGCCGTCTTTAAATCGGCTAACCACTCTTTGCCGCTTATGGGTCAAGCGTACGAAGCGCCATCTGCATTCAGCTTCATGTTTTTATTGTTTACGATATTATATTGCTACATGTGGCCGAAGGGTCTTTGTAGTCCCTAAGATTTTGTGCACAGTTTTCAAGTATATTTAAAAAACGAATGAACTATATACATATAACACGGTCACATTATGTCGAGACCTGGCGTCGATGACGTCACGTCGCATCAGCGCTCTGAGATGGTGCGCAAAACAAGCGCCGGGGCGAGCGCAGGGAGGTGAAAGGAGAACGGAACGAGAGGTTCGCATTCCAGCGTGGTCTCTAGATAATGTGACCGGGTTATATAGTATACCTCTATATTGTGTGCAGGGCAACACGCCGCTGCTGCTGGCGTACATGAACGGTCAGGGCGCCGCGTGCCGCGTGCTGGTGCGCGCCGGCGCCTGTCTCGCGCACGAGAACAAGGACGGCGTCTCCATCTTCAACTACCCGGTGCGTGCCTCCTCTCCTACCTCTTCCACCCTACCATGTTATCCAGTGACCACATACAATACATATGTATAGCCCGATTCCCAGAGGGAGAGACAGACCTCCACAGTCCACTTGTCATGACCCTGGCAAGAAACTGCAATTGGAGAGGCCTATGTCCAGCAGTGGATATAAGCATGGGCTGATGATGATTGACCAGTTTTTGTGACTTTCGCTAGGTTGGTAGGTATTTAAATATTATCATGACGTTTGATAGAAAATCACTAGTACGCAATCTAGCCGAAATCGTACGAAATCGGCCTTTAAAGTTTAGACGGCTCCTTTATCTTACTCTTACCTTAAATACAATAAAATCGAAACCGGAAATTACTTACCTTATGTAAACTATATAGTGCTTTTAACAAAGGAAAATAATACCGGATATTTTATTTCTTTCAATTAATCCACTCACCCCCCACTGGACCTAGTGATATGGTCAGATCGCGAAATACGGTATAATCATCATTATCATAATCATTCGTAAATTTTTATGTGTCAAACATGACATTATCTTGTACAGTTGGGCCGGTGGACACCTAGGCTTACAGTGAAAAGAAACAATAATTATTTTAGCTAAGTAAGTCTAGTTTTACCTAAGTGTAGTAAGTAGCATATGCAAATAAATAAATAAATAGTATGTCGGCATAATCGAGCGTGAACTACTCAGGTGGCGACACGTCAGCTGCTGCACCGACTGCTGGACGCGCTGCCGGGCGAGGCGCCGTGGGCCGAGAGCGGCGAGCTGTGCCAGGAGTGCGGGACCCGCTTCACCATCACCATGCGGAAACACCACTGGTCTGTGCCAACCTTCTGTCATTTGATTGACACCCTATTACAGTACTAATTGAAGACATGAATGGATGAAGGTGTTATGTCGCAGAATTCTGATTTCGAGAAAATCGACTTCAGAGTTTCAGTTAGACATTTGAAGATATGACAAAATATATATTCATTGATTATGTAACTACAAAAATAGCTCTTAATGTGGTTGTTTTAAAGGTTATGGTTATTCCTTGGTACTTAACACCTTCATTCCCGCTGAAAACAGCCAAAATCCAAAAATGCGACATAACACCTTCATCCATTCATGTCTTCAATTGCCTATCTAAATGTTTTTATGTTCAATGTGGAATTTTCTTTGACGTTTTTCTGACAGATTTTCGGGCGGAGAACTGTCATTACTGTCAAACTTTGTTTGGAAAGTATAACAGTAATGACAGTTCTCCGCCCGAAAATCTGTCAGAAAAACGTCAAATAAAATTCCCCATTGAATCGTCGCAACGGAGTGGACAATTTCCTATTAAAATGCTGAAGGAATAGTACGCGCTTGATATGACATAAAATTTATACGTGCTGTGAGTTTGCTGTTATGTTATGCATAGAGCGATTTCACTTGTTACACCGATTCGTAACGGGTTGTGTTTTATAGTTTCTTTCTTTAGGGGAACTGGTGAGAGCCGTAAAAGGGGTCTGCGTTTACCTGCTTAGCTGTAAAACTAGGTGTAGTGTAGAATACATGTACATTCCAGTTGCGAAAAAGATTTAGTGGCTAGACCATCTTCTATTTGCGCACAGAATTTGTTCAAGAACCCAAATAAGATATTGTCGACCCTTATGGACGTTAATTTATTTAACTATCATACAAAGTTGAATTTAAAATATCAGCTATATTGGAGAAAGTCATCTAGCCCATGATACCAAACATACTTTATGTCAAAAACTAAAAAAGAAATATAAATTTACCGGGCAGCTGTTTACCACTTTGTTTGAATTTGCTAAGACTATGTCCCTTATTTTGACAGCCGTCACTGCGGCCGCATGCTGTGCAACAAGTGCTCCAGCCAGGACGTGCCCATACTGAAGTTCGGCCAGAACAAGCCGCAGCGAGTTTGCGAGATATGCTTCAACGTGTTGCAAGTCGGCGCCAGTTAATTCCCAGCGCCGACCACCAGGTGCCGCCACTAATCACACCTAGACGTCCTTTATGACCCCTAGTGTCAATAGTCCGGTGCAGTATGAAAATGAACGTTATTTCCTGGGCCCAAGCTTCATTGTAACATTTTCTACATGTCAGAAAACACGCAACGGATAACCAAAGCTACTGGCACTAGGCGTTTTATAAATGGGTGTAAGTAATATTATGAATACATTTTTGGGCACTATTTTTGGCCTTATTGCCAAGTAAAATCATATTTGGTACGTTATAACGAAAGGAATTTTGCAATTGGCTTGTGTTTATAAAAATAATATGTACTCTTTGTATGGAGTATTTTTTTTTTATTTTTCTCGCGCTCGTCCAGCTAATTTTAACTACCCCTAAGCCTAAACGCACACAACCAAAGTATCTGCATTCTGTCTGGCATATTCTTTTTCATGGACAGACAATTGAAGTGATCTTAGCTTTTTAGGAAATTAATGCTATAGAAAACCTGACTCGGCTACTAGTAGCAGTATTTATTTCTCCTTAATTGTTGTGTATTTTACGCAGTGTAAAACTGTACCTAGGTCGACTGATTACATAGAGATTGTTTTTCGGCTTATGTTTTTATACGTGTCAGTGTTACTAGTATATTTCTTTACTTATTTATGTTTAGTGGCAGATACCCACACTAGTAGGTTTTTACTCAAAACGGCTTAGTCCCATTTCCTAGCTGGTTTTGGGAGGTACATTTCGAAATTGATTCCGAACTTTGCGGAGAGTTCTACGAAATTGGTCCATTCTTTTCAGTGCCTACGAAATGGGACTAAGGGATCAAGATTTTATCGAAAATTCTACTTATCGGACTGCAAAATGTATTAACTTGTGTTATGTATAGCTAGAGAGTGATTTAAATAAATCTATTGATAGTTGGTAAGAGGATATGAAACGGATAACGGCGTGTGTTAAAATTACCGATTTTTAATTTTCAAGAGAAAAATATATTTGTGCCTGTTATAGAGTTGCTTCTTTAGAGATCGTATGAAAAGCATGCGCGTTATATTGCGGTGCCAAGTTATATTTAAGAGCTTCATTTACTCGTGATTATTAAGTATACCGCTATATTGATGTCAATTCTAAGCACCTTATTAGTTCATTCATTCTGACATTCCTGTATTTATAATTATTAAACGTGTATTCATATTACCCGTTATTTTGTAAATGTATTATCACGATTCCAATTTTATATTTTGTGCCATCACTTTGTTTAAATGTATATGTTCTTTACTTTTCTCATATGTTTTTGTTATCATTCCAAATTTTAATTCAAATAAATGAATTTTAATAAATTTCTTGTTTTCTTTTTGATATGACATCAGTTTCAGATACAATTTTTATGCGGGATAATAGCGGATATTCCGATCTGTTATAATCCAACAATTAATATTTGAAACATCTATCAAGTACAGGGCAGGTCTTGTAACAGAGGCAAAAGCATTGAGCAGCAGGTTCGTATCCTAGTAAGTGTAAGACGTTCAAAATCGATTAAAAACAGTCTCGTACAACAAAATTTCATATTCGTCGTCAGCCACATGACGTCCACTGCTGGACAAGCCATTGCCAAAAAGTTGTGTACCTCTTTACGGAATAATAGCGATATATAGTCTGGCCATCTAGTTCCGAAGTTAAGCTAAAGTAAGGAGACGAAGTTTCGCATTCCTTAAACACTTCCCATAAACTCTTACCGCCTTACCAATAAACGCGTTGTCACTTATACAACGGTGATTACAGGTCTACTTGAACTGGTTATTCCGTATTTGACATACAACTGACATGTTAAGCTCAACTTTGTGTATCTTCGAAATAGCAATTCCGCCATTATTGGTAAGGCCCTTAGAGTTTAATGGCCACGTAAAACCTAACAAAACTATAAAACCTAAGATAATCGAAGATCTGGATGGAGTACCTGGTGACACTAATAAGAAAACACAAGAGCCCAATCAATCTAATAGTAAAAATATTAAATTTGATGTCGTTATAGTACAATACGTCTCTAGAAAATGACATGAAATCCCACCAAAAACCTTCTGTAAAACACTAGCTAAGTCTCGATGAAATTATTCCATTCTTGACACGTTAGTGGGTACAAGTTAATTTTCTTATATCTGTTGTGGCTACTTTATGTTTGTCAAGACAGATTAAGAGAGAACTTACTAGTTTTACATGCCTTCCGTTCAGAAACCAACTTCGCGTATATAGGCACTGCGCGTTCAATGTTAAAATACAATCTGTTGTATTGCTCAAATTTACAAATGCGTGTATATTCTCCTGTAGCTTCTTGCTGTCAGCTTAACATTTATCACCATCACCAATCCTACGCAAATTAAAGACAACCTACATGTTGGGCTACTTCTGGCAGATCATGTGTCGTCAGCACAAACTGAAGATGGTCCCAAATTGTATTCAACCAAGTTTAGACAGACTTCCATTCAGTTGCCTACGATTTAGTAAATAACTAGCAAGTTTTGCTAAAAGGACGGCGTTGTCGACCGGCTTTCCTAAAATCAAAGTAAGCTACGTTGACCTAGTAGCCAAGAATCTACTGCAGGGACCTGCCTCGACTCCGTAGGCTAGAGACAAGCAAATTTTTATTTAGTTACAAGTCCAACGCAAATTCAGTAGCAAAAAACCTGTGAGGGCTGCCGGACGGACGCAGATTTTGAGATGCTGACATTACTTCTACATTTTATTTGTATCTTTATTGGCTACAATGAACACGTGCTGAGTCCTAACTATGTATAATTGTCCTAATCGCCTAATCCGACTATGCCGTATTAATAAAACGAGCCTTCCTGTAAAACTTAAGCAATACGACTCGCAAATCGAAGGTTTGCGCCGGTTTCGAAACTTAAAAAGTAATTTTCTAAGATATTAAAATATAATAAAAACCATTACCATACACCAGTCCTCTGATATATTTTAATATCATCCCATTTTAAATGAAACAGCAGACATAGAAATTGTTGAATTATTTATTTACAATTCTTATTTTACACTTACACTTGATATTCATGGTGCAGTCGGAAGGATCTCGCGGTGGTCTGCCGGGACCCGCATTCAACTACATAGTTACAACTTCATGTACTTACAAATGTACTACGCGAATCTGACAAACAGCAGAGATCATTTATATTCACAAATTATTAAATGTACAAAATGAATATTACATATACAAAAAGAGCTTACGTTTTCTGACTTTTCATACTTCCTAAAGGTTATTTTTTTATATTTAAGTCAGTCGAAGGTGTATAATATAATACAAGTAAGAGTTCATAATCATAATCGCAGATTCGCACCGGAACATTTACACCTATAGAACACACGACAGGCAGGTGCGCGTGCGCAGCACACACCCTGCATCACACGGGACACAACATATATTCTGAAATCATCATTCTTCATGTTTAGAGATCCAAGTACTAGAAATGTTTAGTCATTATTTACGTTTCACCATAAAATAAAAACGTAGAAACAAGTCAATCACTGTAATGCATTGTTACAATAGAAAATTTCAGATTTTGGGTCTCTACACAGAAGAAATATATTCCAATTTAAATAAATACATGCCGTTATCAAATTCGACAAATATAAAATACAGAAAGCAACATTTCTCCTTTTCGGTATACTAAAATTAGAATCGAAACGGCTTCGCATATATTTTGAATTGTCCGCAAAACATTAAATGTGCACTTTTGAAAGAAAGCTAAGTATCAGTTTGTTTTCAAAACATAACACAAACCAAGAACATCACACATACATTTTGGAACTCATGGTATTTTGTGACTATAATAGATTTCGTATTCATTACTAATTGAATATTGGGATAGTGTAGTTTCCAGTTATGTCAAAGTGCATTTCCCGAACTGAAAATTTTCTGTATCAGAGAATAAATAAAGATATTTTACGCATACTATTTAAAAAGTAGTATGATTGTCAATAACTTTGGGTTCCAAGAAAAGCTCGATTTATGTGTCTGACGCTAAGAAAGATTCTATGAATGATATGTCACAAATTATCAGCATATTTAGCTTATCATTTGTGGCAAAGTGACATGTCACGGAACAAAAATAGGGTATTCATTCATAATAGGAAAATCGTTAGGTGCACATTTCTTGGGCCCTACATTAAATTTTGTGAAATATTCTCAAAAATTAACAAGAATGATTGTAATTTTTTACATATAAAAAAACATTATTAAATCAATCCCACAAATGTCTTGAGAACGGCTCGACGAACAGGCTGAATTCTCAAACGTGGTTTTATATGCTATGCTTATGTCAATAATATCCAACTTTAAAATGAATTTGGAAAGTTGTTAATTTTAAAATCGTTTGAGACTACGGCCGTTAATGTTAAACTAAAAGAATAGTAGTTATAGTCTGTTTTTTTTAAGAACGACCGATGAAAAGTACTGTAGCTAGTTATTGCACTGGGAAATCTTTGTCAATCATACATAGAATATACTAATGCCACCTCGATCACGATTATAAGTGATAAAACGCGAAGCTGAATGTAGATGTCGCTGTATACGCTTGACCCGTATGACCCAATAAAGTGAGGCAATTTGTGAACTCGGAGTAATTGATTGACCAATCGTGCTTCTTTCTATGGGTCAAGTAAAACTAGCGCCATTAGTTCACGAGTTTTCTTCACCATGTCAAAAACAGACTATAGCAATAAATAAAGTAAATAGAATAAAAAATGAAGTAGTTAATTAAGGAACCCGCGGCACTGCGGCGTGCCGCACAGACAGGGTATCTTCTCGTCCTCGAGCGGGAACTTGTAGTCATACGTGATCTCCTCGTCCACGCCGATCGGCTGCTTCGAGTATATCACAATCTTCTTCTGCGACTCGATCGTTATTATCTTCGCGTAACAGTTTGGCTGGGAAAGGAAACACATTTACAATTGATATTACTGCAAGTTAAAGGGATCTATCTTCTCTTTGAGAGCCAGAAGTTGTGAGTGTTCAGCGGCGTCAGTCGAGCAGTAAAAGCAGTCAATGGATGATGAATTTTGTTAGAATAAGTCAAGGAGACGTAAATCACTACAGTCCGATTGTCAACAACGGAATATATGTTTGTGAAGTATCCACGTCTTTTATCTCGTAGTATTTCAACATGTTAGCAGAGCGTGGTTCGTTGTTGAACTGCTGAAAATTACTGTAATAAGTATGAATGCATTTTGTGTATGATCGGTGCCGGTCGAGATCTAAAATCGACGCCTAACTGTATAACCTTTAAATATTTGGGTTGCTGAGAATATGAGACGTATTTTAATACATAATTATGTTTCCGACGTTAATATCTTATAATAGTTACTTATAATAGTCAGTGTTGGAACTAACTGTGCTAGTATCAAGAGTGCCAAAATATCGTGGTTGATACAATACAGTTGAGAGCTTCTTCCGTTTCTAAGTTCTCAACGTATTTATTTTATAAGCCTAAATATAAAGTTAAGCAACAAATTAAATTTCAAGATTTCCTGTGTCTATTTTCAAGGCTCTATATGTATTTTCTAAATAGTTATAGTAATTAACTGCTGTTGTATGTAGAACAATAACATAAAAAGGTGGATACTTACATTACAGCTATGATTGATGAACCTAGCCAGGTTGCCGCACTTGGTGGCGTCGATGATGGTGTCGAGGTCGATGCGGAACAGGTAGGAGGAGCCGATGCCCGTGGCCTCGTACTGTGCCTCGCGCACGTCCGCCACTATGGGCCGCACCATCTGACCCACGTACTCTATCACCATCTCGTCCGCCGCTATCGGCTCCTGTTGGATATGTCACCAATAAAGAGAACTGAACTAATAATGGGTAATTTCGTTTGACACAAAAACACACGATTAATTATAATCAGGGACAAGCCCAACATCACACAAACCCAAACTGCCTCTCGACGTACGGGTCAATCTCAGGAGACGAGGGCGCCTGTTTGGTTAATCTGTTATCACTAGAAATTGAGTCTGTCGAATTAACTTGTACGAATCACTTTCATTGGTGCATAAAGGTCAAGTGTAAGAAGCGCCATCTACATTCGGCTTCGCGTTTTCTTCTCTATTAAACAACGAGTTTACAATTTCACCTAATCGTTAGCACACTGAAGTTGGAAGCTGGACCTACCCTCCACAAATATCAGTATTGTGCCTTCTTCCGCCATGGCGTGCCCGAAACTATACGACCACGTACTAATTATGAAAAATGGTACAAACCATCGCAAACAGTCCCCAGTCGTGGATACCGGACTTGGCGAACTTCAGCTGCTTCTTACGGAACTTCAACTGGTTGAACTTGAGCAAATCTGAGTCGGTGTCAGTGCCTGTAATGTTAAAACAAAAATATTGTATATTATATTACTATACTTGTCACAAAAACTTGTAAAAAATCGAGTTAAAAGATGACATTTTCGAGATCCGAGAAAGTGAAAAAAATAATGAGACTTAGCATTGTTACTTTCGTCATACACTAAAAAACCAAAAAAGGTGAGTAATAAATCGATATAGGCAGGCTACAGCCCCGGTAGCAATCCAAGAACACAAGTTCAAGTCGAAGAAAACCATGTAATAGTGGCCTATTCATTCAACAAACATTTTTTGTGGCACAAATAGTGCCTGTTTTTATTTTAGAAATGGGTTCGTTTCAAATGCCTGGAAAATATAGCGTCACGATATTTCACGTTGTAGAAAAGAAAGCGTCGTGTATGACATACCAAAAGCGGTGAGCAACCGGCGCTGGTTGGAGCGCGCCTCTCGGGACAGCAGTTGCATCTTGCTGGCCTGCTTGAGGCGGTCGTCGGCGTCGGCCGCGTCGGCCTCGCGGCCGTGGTGGTACTTGTACTTGGCCTTCACGCGCGCGTCCACCTTGTAGAACCCTTCCGTGCGCGCGCACCCCGACCGGTGGCCCTGCACATCGTCCTCAATTAATTAACACTTTATTGTATCACTACATAGCATACAATTAAAGCTCATCCCGCTGTCTGTTCCTATGTATGCTTAGATCTTTAAAACTATGCAACGCATTTTGATGCGGAATATTTCAGTTACTAAATCTAATAAAATATGTACTAAACTTTAGTAGATAGAGCAATTCTTGCGGACGGTTTATGTGCATAATACAAGTACATAATAGCAGAAAAACACACATACATAATAATAGACCACATCGCTACTTAACATCAGGGAGGATGGTGGTCAAACGCGTGTTCTTAATAATCTCTCTTAATAATGTAATATTGGCAAACAGCATACTAACCATCTAACCCTCACTACACAAGGTGAAGGAACTTATACGGGAAGGTTAGATTTTTAAAGATGTTGCAGTGCTAGAAAGGTTTCATGTTTAAACATTTTATGTACATGAAGGCAATAAAATATTAGAATTTGAATTATTCTTTCGGAACATTGATAATTGTTGAGATACACCCAGTAGAGTGTATAGAAACCGTAGACATCGGATTGAAAGTGGCATTTTCAAGTCACCTTGTATATATCATCATTAAATAAATCTTGCTTTTCATAAAGTTTCAAATGTTATTGTGATTTTTTTTATAGAAACAGTAATTATATAACTGTGTCAAAACGTCGAGCAAACAACGAAGGCCAGCTGAAAGCTTATGTTTGATTAGTATCGCGCCGAGATATCCTGTGAAAACAATAAAAAAAAACCATAACATGTTGAAAAGTGACCTGCAGCTCCTCATAAATGTTGTGATGGCGCTTATTCCTCTTCTTGGGCGGCGCGTGCCTCAGGTCAGTGGGCGGGTGGTCGACCCAGTGCGTGTCGTTGAGCCAGTAGCGCGCGTCGGCCGCCAGTAGGGCCTCGTAGGCCGCCCGCAGGTAGCGCACGTCCTCGGCGTCGGCGCCGCCCGTCAGGAACTCGTACATCACGCGCATCTCCCCCATCACGTCGCGCGGACTGAACGTAGCTACTCCCCCCACCCTCGCGTCCGCCCCCGACACTCTGCAACAGTACGACCTCCTTCTAAACTTACGTATGCATTCTATCGCTCATTATCAGAGATTCTCACAAAAAGAAGTATACTGCGCGTAAATGGAACACGACCAATGGTCTTGGAGAATTTGTTCTAATTCGACGTTATAGAAATGACCGAAAAGAGCAACTTCTGAGAATAGACATTTTTTTTTTCAGAAATAAATCTCCTCTTAGCAAAAATGTAAAACCAATGAATAATCGCACATGAATTGTATGTTCCACCAATTATTTCGATTTCGATAAAATGGCGGTCGTGTGTGTACGCTCTTAACAGGCTAAAAATACTAGTGACATTTAGTTACATTTCGGCGTGTAAAGATTTTCCAAACGATGGCATATTAAATGATCTTTAATTCATTTGTCAATAAATATCTCATCACTAAAAAAAACACAGCTAGAGGTAAATAATACTAACTTGTTTTGTATCTCCGCTAACTTCTTGGGCTCGTGTTTTCTCTTGTAGGGTCGTTTCGTCTTCTCCTTAGGCTGGACCTCCGCCACCTTCGTGTCCGGCTCTTGTTGCATCCACGTGTAGCCTGATAATATTAAATGACATTTTGTAATAAATAGAAAAGTACCTGGACGACCGAGCTTCGCTCGATTATAATTAGCGTTTTTTACCCTAAATTAAATTTTCAGAATCGATTTTGTCTCCGATATAAACCGTATCGAACAAGTAAAAAATCGATTATTTTCCTTCGATTTTTTCATAACCCCATCTCTAGTTACTTCAAAACCAAAACGTCCCCCGCACCATCCTACGTATAGCATAGTATTACTACTCGGCAATAGATGTCAGTAAGAGTCGTATTAACAATTTGAGCAATTTTTCATGCCCGAAAACACGGTTGGAAAGATGTTTTCTAAAAATTAAACCTAGCTAGATCGATTTATCGCCCCCAAATCCCTCTACATACCAAATTTCATGAAAATCGGTGCAGCCGTTTCCGAGATTCCAATTATATATAATACTAGCTGCCCCGGCAAACATTTGTTTTGCCACAATAAGTTGCCTTTGTACCCCGTGTATTGGAAGAAATACAACTGGTAGACGCATAAAAAATAGATAGTAGCCGATTCTCAGACCTACTGAATACGCATATAAAATGTGGTAAAAATCGGTCAAGCCGTTTCGGAGGAGTATGGCAACGAAAACTGTGACACGAGAATTTTATATATTAGATATATATATACAAGAATTGCTCGTTTAAAGATAAAGATAAGCATGTGGCGTAATGCTCAGGTGCTTGGATATCTGCAATCGGTATGTGGTGGGTTCAATATTTGTACTAGGTATGTACTAATTTATCTGTTTTTCAGAGCTCACGCAACGCACATGGTGAAAGACAACGTCGTGATGAAACACGCATACTACAAGGTGCGAGAACCCTATAACGGCGATGGGCTCACCCACTGTTCACGATTGGGGATATTTGCTGAGCAAGTGGCTCTGCCTTTGGGAATAAAGGGTGTAAGGTGTTTTTTTTTACTTACATACCTACATATGCACTTTACCCTGTCAGAGCGGTAGGCATAGGTTACAGACACAGATCTCCATTTGTCACATACCTCTTTTGCAGTGGCGTGCACTGGCTTTTACGACAAGGTAGGCAGTAACCCCCAAGGATTGACTCATAAGTATAGTTAACTTGTCTTTACGTCTTGTCTACTCACCCACAAAACACAGGACCTTCGTTAGCCTATGTCGGGAGTACAACAAAAAAGATCTACCAATAACTCTATTATTAGGTGGGGAAGCCAAAATACTAAGGTAGGCAGTGTCTTTTAGCCTATATGGTGTGCACGCCACTGCTCTTTTGCTTCATTTAATTTCATACATCTTTTTATACATATGATCTCTGGTTTCGAGTACTTTTCACGCCACCACGGACATCACCAATCTGGTCGATGGTCGTTCTGGGCTAACCTCTAGGTACTTTTTCATTTACTTATGCATATAAATGTCGTATTTTGCGGTATTTACATTAAATAAACTAATAAAATGACTCATTTTTTAAGGAAACGCGCACTGACATGATATTAAATGTTTAAAACGGGTATTATAAACGTGTGTGTCGAAACGTCGGGCAAACAACGAAGGTGAGCTGAATGCTTGCCTTTGATTAATCTTCGCGCTATAATACCCGTTTTAAACATTTAATATAATAAAATGACACCACAGTAAGAATAACTGACAAGTGCCGATTTATCAAACTTAGAAATAAACGTGGAGATATCGTTTCGTCTGCATTCTGGTAAAATCAATTATGTGTGACGTCAATTTATGACAGAAGGAGGAAAATCTATCACGGATAATTTCCCATATAAGATTTCACCCCTGTAACAATAAACGCGCTGTCACTTACAAACGTTTATTATTCGCATTTCATCTCCAATCGTACTTTTTATACTTTTCTAACATCTAATGTAATTTGTAGCATTTTATTCACTATTCTAGACACTCATATGATAAGGCTGGTATTCATTTTAAGGTATTGTACACGTAGATACATACACTTCAATGAGAACAAAAAGCAATTATTCCATTTGTCAACTGTGTCAAAACGACAAAACCAGCCTAAGAGTAAGTTCTTAGCATTTCATACACTTCTATAAAATAACAGTTTTAACGTTTTATGATAGATCTAATACCTCTCGCAAAAATGTTACTGCCGTACAGTCGTCATGCATAGAATAACGTGCAATAACCCATTGATTCAGGGACACTTCGGGTGTATGAAACGTGAATAATTCTATGAATTTCTAGAATAGTGTAACATTCGATTTTAGAAAAATATGAAACTTGCAAAAGGCGATATTATTGTACTTTTTCCATCCGCATTCCGCGGCGAGGTGATCGAAGGAACTCTCTCCCAAGGACGGAGCGTCTGTGGTCCAGTTGGTCGCATATTTGACTTATAACCGCGAAGTCGCGTGTTCGAGTCCGGCTACTGGACGGGACTCTTTTTCAGAATCTACGTACGCAATGCAACGCTCGTACGGTGAAGCACAACATCGTGATGAAACCCGCACACCACAAGGTATGTGAACCCTATAACGGGGCTGGGCGCACCCTCTGTCACGTTGAGTTAATTGGTGAACCGTGGGCATTTCCTTATTAAGCAAGTGCCTCTGTCGACTCCGCTTTGGGATTAAAAGGCGTGAGGTGAAGTGTATCATTCGGAGAGGCCCTCGTTCAGCAGTGGACGTCTTGTGGCTGACGATGATGATGCTGATGATTGACTATTGAGAGAGTAAAGTCTACTAGGAAAACCTGTAACTATTACTGACACGTGCTTGGTTTGACTTCGGAACAGTTATACCGCCATTGGTAAGGCAGTGATCTCTGCCTACCCCTTTGGAAAACCCGCGTGACATATCGATATAGGTATGTATGTATGTATATACCATGGCCCATGTAGACACAGGACGTGTCGTGTTCAAGTTTTTCTGCAGTTTTATTAAATCGTTTTTTCAATCAAATGTATCTGGTATCTGGGGACTTGCATTTTATTTAGTGAATAAATTGGAAATGTCAAAAACAAGTAAAGGGAGAAAGAAGATAATGGCATTTTGTATTATTTATGTCCTAACCACCAAGTCTATTAACATGAAAATCATTTTCATAGGTCGGATTAAACTTGAATCTACTACCTATGTAGCAGTGTTGGGCTTTAATCAAATCAAATTTATCAATTACCTTGTTAATTGACTAAAAAAATTATTGCAATTAAATTAATCGCACTTGAACTTTTAATTGCACCTTGCAATTAAATTTAATACCTTTATAAATTCTTGCGTCACCGTGTTTGTTTGTTACTCTGAATTGGCTGAACAGAATAAGAAATTTTGTGTGCAAATAGAGTACGGCGTACTGTCTAATTATCCATACCTCTACCAGTTGTATTACTTCTAATACACAAAGGTTTACCGGGAAGTTTGAAATAATACATAATAGGTATATGGTGTAAAATTACCCCGTGCAATGGTCTTAGAAACGTTGTTAGGCTCGTCAATATGAACTATTTTTACTATTGAGACAATGCGGGGAAACGAAAAATGTTTTCTTCATCTCCATACAAAATTGACAATTAATTTCTCCGCATTATCGCCATAGCAAAAGTTGTTCATATTGACGAACGTTTCTATGACTAATCCTCGGGGTCATTTGACACGCAATATATTTCTGGAATGTATATTCTGTCCTATAATCTCGGAAGTGAAATGAAAGCTATTGTACAGGTACATACACACACTTCAATGAGAACAAAAAGCAATATTCCATTTATCGAGTCTAAACAACAAGCGCTGCTTTCAAACTTTGTCCGTAAAGTCAACTCACTCCTGCTACAACACGACCATAGTATCTTGCGCCTTATGACATTGAACATTACAAAGGGTATAGAGCTCAAAGTGATTTGGCAACATCACCAATAGAGGGTGCTTTCATCAGCGCAGACTTGAGGCTCCCTCAAAAACTTCCTTTGACATCGAAGCCGAGTCTAATCAGTGAATGGATTTGTTTGAATGGGTTTGGTAGTAATGCGACTAGTAGGTACTTGGGATACCTACGTAGATTTGGAAGCTAAGCTTTGTATGTAGGAGTAGGGTGTACACTCATGAGCAAAAATTCCTGGTCACACGTAATTTAGTGTGCACAATACTTCGAAATTGAGGAGAGCTAGCAAAATATACTGTTTTTAATCGATTTTTAAAAAAAGGAGGACGTTCTCAATATGACGGTATTTTTTATATTAGCTTTTTTTTATTTAATCACTATGAACAAGCGTTTGACCACCATCCTGCCTGAACCTCAAAACTTTTTACTGAGTGAACCGATTTCGATTATTTGACATTTTTTATTTGATCCCATTTAAATTTGGTTCAGTTCTGACCATGAGAAAACCTTTTTTACTGCTCGGCACTTTTTTATTTGTTTATGCATCCCATTCATGTGTGTTCCTTCACGATGTTGTCCTTCACCGTACAAGCGTTGCGTTGCGTACATAGGCTCTGCAAAAAAAGACCCCCAGGTACGCGTCCAGTAGCCGGACTCGAACCCGCGAGCTCACGGTTACAAGTCAAGGATCCGACCAACAGTACCACAGACTATCTTGAACCCTGTTAGGGTATTGCATATTCGATATAATTTTATGAATAGCATGCATCTGTTAGAAACTACAACAAAAGTATTTTTAAAGATCTAAGAGTAATACATAGAGACAGACAGAGGGAGACGACTTTGTTTTGTACTATGCATGTTTTTATAAAATAGGCCCCTGAAAAGAAAAACTGCCGAGTTAAATTAATGGTGTATCTGGGCCACGGAGTTGTACACTGATTATTTTTGACATTAGCATGCAAGCTAAATAATTTGCATGTCGTTCATACCGTTTGCAACACAGCATTAAATCATGCAAGTCTTTTCACGGTGAAAAAGTGCACGTTTTTTTTTTGCTATCGCCTTGCATGTTTAACATGTTGAAGAATTAAAAAAAAAACCTCCATAATAACAAACTCCTAGGTCGAGCGCAGCAAGAGGGGTATGTCTCATTTTATCTTACTAATATTATAAATGGGAAAGTGAGTTTGTTTGTTTGTTTGTTCCGCTTTCACGCCGTAACTACTGAACCGATTGCTTTGAAATTTTGCAAATGTATACTTAGAAGTCCAGTTTAAATAATAGGGTACTTTTTATTCCGGGAAAAAAAATATTCCTTTATACCGCAATATAATCGAAGTCCACGCGGGCGGAAAGATAGTGTTCTATGAAACAAATTTCTCTCCCCCATTTTTCCTAAAGAACGAATAGGATGAACAAACTATAAATGTTCTTCAATAAAGTCTTGTTCTGTGGAGCAAATGCGCCAATTACCCAGCAAGAGCGGCTGGAGAATAGTTGTTGAGACTTCTAACCTGGTGGATTTGGGTTTCAAACCGTCTGGACTAGGTGGTGTACTAATGGATCTGTTTTTGAGACCCCATGTACGCTATTCAACTATGCCTAACGGAGAAGAAAAACGTGAAGGGAGCCCGCGGAACTTTAAGATGTGCGAATCTCATAACAGCGAAAAGCCTATCGTACGGATTATGTATTTTTGGTGACTCATGGACATTATGAGGTGTGAATATCCTATCAAGCGTTAGAGAGAGAGATCCTGCTTGATGTTAGAGAGAGAGCTGCAGCGATGTATACCTATTCACCCGCGACTTGAAGACCTTCAGACTTTACTGCGCAGGAAACACAGGAGTTTGTGTTGACGCAAGTCATTCCACATCCTGACGGTTCGCACTATGAAAGTAGACGCAAAGCGTTTGGTTTGCGTAAATGGTAAATTCACCTGGTATGGATGACGTTTTGCTGTTCTCCTGGTTGTCCTATTGTAAAAACTCGATAGGGTAGCAACTCAGTAGCACACTCTCCGAAATGCATATAGAAGACAGATAGGTTCGGAACCTTGCGGCGATGCTCTTGGCTTTGTAACCGAGCATCAAACAGCTTATTTTCACCTATGAGTCTTTTAGAACGCATCTCTTATCTCTCCCTCTTTGGGATTAAGCGTGAATGTGCTAGTCTAATTTAACTTGTTTAGCCGTGTGGTGACTGCGATTAGAATACATGTGCCATACCCGAGCCCAACATTTCCCGTCGTCGTCCTCGTAAGACGCAACTGGGAACCCTCCAAAGGACGGGCTCAGCTGACAGCGCTCTCTGTGGCTTAAACCACAACACTACTGCGTACGCCAACCCGCCTGCCAGGCGTGGCGATTATTGGCGTTTCCCCTCAAATGGTCATGGAAATCATTGGGGAGGCCCTTGTCCAGCAGTGGACCAAGCGTTTTATTTTATTTGATTTTATGCATCGCTAAACTACAAACAACAATACCAATATGTTATGTTGAATGATTATTTTCCTGACGACTAAAAAATAAAAGCACTCGGGGAAAACCTCACGAAACACGCCCATATTTTTCGGTAAACATTCCCAAAAACATTTCCACTAAGTAGCACGTGTGTGAACCTTAAAGGACTGAGGAGAAATAACATTCATATGTTAATAGATGAGGCACATCAGGCGGAAGGAGAGCGGTGTCGAAAAGAATGTAAATATTTTATTATGTGTAGGGCATTGTCGCGGGCTCTTACATATTCAGTTAGGGTATCGAATCACATTACTCTGATGCGACCCTACCTTCAGCCGCCCGCAGGAATCGAGCCGTGTTGCGATTTGCGCAAAAAGGAACGAATTCAATTGAGTGTTTTAGCACACACACACACACATACATAATACGACAGTTTTCCAGAGAGATAGACCTCTGTCTAGAGCTGTCTAAATCACTATTTCAGTGTTTTTAGTGAATGGATTTGCTAATCAAACATTTTCTCATTTTCTTCAGATTAAGTAAAGACACAATCGTTTCGCCATCCGGGGCAAACAACGAAGGTAAGCTAAATGCGTATTATAACTTAAACTTTAAATAATGCCAGTGCGCGTTATAGGCCAAAAATATCCTAGTTAAGATAGGAGTTTAAACGATGAACTGGCCTGATTTTTTATTATTCGCCAGTGTACAAGCGACTATAACGATAACAACAACAATAAGCTATCACGGACACGCCTTAAATATTAGTTCATTTAATCGCCAACTCGCGGACAGCATATGGTTTTCAAAGGTTTTATAGATGTGAGTGTATGTATGAAGGTATACGCATACATTAAGTCAGTTATATTTTATATTTATTTAACCTGGATATATTCACATAACAGGTCTGGGCGCCTAATCCCGTCCAATGAGCCTATTGAAGGCTAAAATCCACAGGAAAATTCATGTGAACAGGATCACAAACCCTTTTATCAAACTCTTTTCCAAAACAAACAAGTATTATGACACAGACGTGACAAAAATAAAGGTAATAAGCTCTAAAAAGTCTGTACAAAACAGCTTGGCATATACGGTTTAACCAGTTGTAGTAAACTTGCAATATAATCTTTGTACCTACCACCTTTCCAATAAACAGCGGGTTTATTGGCAAGGTGGAAATCTCTCACGTTTTTTAATAAATACTTTGAAGGTACGATAAATATACTACCATCTCGAGTACATATATTTGATGTATTTGTTACCTGTCCCAGTGGTAACTCAAGCATAAGTATGTTTATTTGTGCAAAATATTTAAATATAGCTCTGTTTCCCCATCTATCATTTGCAAAATGGTGTGAGGATAATGGATTTACAAATGAAAATCCCATGAGTGTACTGAAAGACAGATTACGATAACCCAAATCCATTATGAGAAGAGATTTTAAAGGAAACAACCAAAGGGGCTATATGAAAAACAAGGGGTTTTTCGGTATTCTCGTATTAGGACAATCGGGTTCAATCCCACATCAGAATTGGTGTGATTGAAATTGATTCTT
Source organism: Conopomorpha cramerella (assembly GCA_012932125.1). Taxonomy (NCBI): domain Eukaryota; kingdom Metazoa; phylum Arthropoda; class Insecta; order Lepidoptera; family Gracillariidae; genus Conopomorpha; species Conopomorpha cramerella. The sequence continues at coordinate 21,740 of SJJU01002855.1, forward strand.
ATACTGTTATTCAATAATGGTCAAGGTACCTTTTCCTACCTATGGTCAAACTACCAGACTAAGTATTCGCTGTAGGCCTATTTTATGGTTACTGTTATGGAAATCAGACAACGAAAAAAAATATAAGTAAATATATCTACTTATATTTTTTTTTCTTTTAAATACTTATATAAACAAAACACCCAGACACATCCAATAAGTACTTAAAAGCTCATAATCTGAGCACCTGTCAGCGGTGGAAATCGATCCCACGGCCCTACGAAGCAGAGGCAGACATGTTGACCACTACACCAACGGGTCCGTCAAATAATGTCCATAATGGTTTAGTTACTCTCGTCTCATAGTTGTTCTTAGTAATGTTATTGTGTTCCTATGGCACCCCAGACGTATAGAGGCCCTTGACAAGACCACGCCACGCCTTCCTGTCCTCTAGCAACATTCTTGGCCTCGCTCCAGCTCACTTCTGCGGCACGCAGTTCACTCCTTCTCAGTAATACACAATGATGCATATATTTTTTTAAGAAACGCTCATTGACATTATAGGTAGTAAAATTTTAAACCGGCGAGAAATTAACCGAAATTAAGCATTTAACTTACCTTCATTGTTTGCTCGACGATACATTGCAAATCATTTTTTGAAAAAAATCGCTCAGTGTCGTTACAGGTATTTAAATTTTAAACCTGCTATTACGATACGAAATTAACGAAAGATAAGCATTCAGCTTACCTTCATTGTTTGTATGACGATTCGATTCATTCATTCAGAATCTTTCTAACAAAAATAACGAATAAGCATAAAAATTGGTTCCTTAACGACCAAGTTATCCGCGAACTTTTTTGAAGCCCCTTAAAAAGGACTTGCAACGAAAACCAGTATTACTATACTACCACAAAAAAAGCTTAGTTAAGTGGGAATAGCTCCACACACTGCCTTTCTTACATTGTTTCCAACTAAAATCCAACCTGTGAACATTTACTGTTCCTGTAGTCAGATTTGTAGATGAAAGCGTACTTACATTTTTACACTGTCAACTGTACAAGCCTTGAGCAAAGTATCTAGTTCATCTGTACTGTTTCACTTGAGCTGACATTACCAACAAGTTTTTGCCGCACGAAGCTCAGTCTGCGGTTTTGTTACTAAGCTAACTGGTATCAAGCACGTACACATTTGAGACACTCGTGAAATTCACAGAGTCGGCCGCGTTGTTTTGGTAATCGGTATTAAGAGTTGGCTTAGTAATGCGCGCCGCACTCCGCCGGGACCGCGCCGCGCGTCTTTTGTAATTTTGCTAAAAGGCACCCGTTTGGAGACCCCCACATTTGTATGATAATTGCGACTTGCGTGCATCTTGTTCTGAGTGTGACACTGTGACGAATGTGGAGTATAATAATAAACCGTAGGGTTTTGTGTCCGAATAAATCTCCACTACAGACATCAGGGTAACATTAGCTAGGAGATTCGTTGTGCGATTTAAGTTGTTTTTTTTATAATTTCTAAGTCATCAGAAGTATGTTTAAATCTCTTTATACGAGTATGTATAGTCTGGCCAGTGAGTCGTGGCATTAAAAAGAGGCAACCTGGTATCCCTGAAAAATATTGAATGGATTCGGAGAAACGATCTTGATACTTTATGATTGCTGGCTTGTATTAAGATCTTATCTCCTGGTCAGATATTTTTTTACTGAACTCTTTCAGCAGTTTTTTAAGTGAATATGTGGTCATTTTGATTTCAAAGTTCATTTGAAATAAAATAAAACTTCTAGGATGCTATAGAAACACACTAGAAAACTTTTAACGTTTTCTTATGTCGGTTTCAGATTTGATTTGGTTTATCAATCTTCAAAGATTTGTTCCCTATACGGCGAAAAAACTTTTATTGGCGTACAATATACCGAGCTTACAACCACATCTTGTGATCTTCGTAATCATTTGATTTGTCATGCTAGAAGTGATCTGGGATTAACCCGTCTCCAAAGATTCTATTGACCCATTTAGGACGTTTGTGGGTAAGTCTTGTTTACCGTTTTGTGTGTTAGATAGGATTCATAATGATATACCGACTCTTGAATATTAGTATTTTGCAACATTTAAAGCAGTCTATTAACGACACAGTTACTAAGCTGTCGGCAAACGGAGTAGGACGCCCTCAGGCAAGGTGG
>SJJU01002858.1:0-41229 GCA_012932125.1 Conopomorpha cramerella
ATATTAGGGGTAATGAGAGGCGACCGAGTGAACTCTCCAGAGGACGGGCAGCAGCGCTCTCTGTAAGTTAAACCACTACACCACTGCGATCGCCTGTTAAGCGTGGCGATTATTGGCATTTATCTCCACATGAAAATAAATGGAGGAGACCCTCGGCCTGCAGTGGACGTCATGTGGCTGATGATGAAACAGCAGTAAACACCGCAGGGCATATCAAGTTAGGTACTTAGATTTGCTGCATAAAATGTAATACGTAATTTAGTCTGAGCGAAAAATATAAAGAAATATTTTGGTAAGTACCTACTTACCATGATTTCTGACGCACCTGTAGGACTCGGCAATAAACAGAACTTAATAGAGAAAAGAACCGATTTTAACCAGTAAAATATTGCCACTGTCGGAACTGAACCAAATGTAAATGGAAAGTATTAAACTGTAACTTTTACTCAAACATTAACTTAACTTAGGTTCTTCCTAATACCTCATTATCATCATCATCGTTAGCCCATTTTGTCCACAGTTGGACATAGGCCTCTCCAATTGCAGGCCATTGTGATCTGATCCACTGTGGTCTGGAAAGAACCAGCTTTCAAACAGAAAAAGAATCATCCACAATCGCCGAAAAGTTTTCATGTACCTATCCGTTGTGTACTTTTAAAGACTAAAGCATACATAGGGACAGACAGCGGTAGGCGACTTTGTTATAGCATCATCACGAGCAGCCACATAAAGTCCACTGCTGGACGAGGGCCTCCCCCCAATTATTTCCGTCATTTTTTTATCACTATGAACAAGCGTTTGACCACCATCCTGCCTGATGTTAAGCAGCGATGTGGTCTACGATGGAGCACACATGTTCATTAGGTACCTATTCACCCCAGTGACTTGAAGACCTTCAGACTGTACTGCGCAGGAAACACAGACTCTGGCAAGTCGTTCCACATCCTGGCGGTTCGCACTATGAAAGTAGACGCAAACCGTTTGGTTCGCGTAAATGGCAAATCCACCTGGTATGGATGAGGTTTTGCCGTTCTCTCACGAGGTGAATTGGGAGGATGAGGAGGAATTGCCAATAATCGCGCACGCTGGCAGGCGGAGTTGGCGATCATATTCGGTTTATGGCTTACTCACAGGAGGGCGCTGCTGCCGTTCTCTTTTGGAAAGCTCCCAATGGCGGATTGTCACATTTTTTACAGTTGTAATGACCCAAAGCTTATAGATTAATATCTCTTCTATCAGCGCTAGGCAAGCTGCTCGAAAGACTCGTAGTACCGTTACTGGTACTGGGCGGAGTCTCCTTCCATGAACAGCAGTTTGGCTTCACTGAAGGTAAATCGACGATCGACGCGGCAATCTCGGTGAGACGTCAAGTTGAACAAAGTAACTCAAAATACGTTTTAGGTATTTTTCTCGATATCGCAGGCGCGTTCGACAATTTATGGTGGCCAATATTGTTAATCAAATTAAAAAACCGGGGCTGCTACAAAAATATATATTCACTTTTAATTTCGTACTTTGAACATGGGTCTACTAAAATAAAATTCGGAAGCAACTATTGTCAAAAAGCGCTTACACGTGGATGTCCGCAGGGTTCAGTCATCTCGCCTTATATGTGGAATATAGGGTTTAATGACTTCCTGGAGACACCGTTACCACCTGGGTGTTCTCTGACCGGATACGCAGATGATGGTTTGCTCTTAATACAAGGTAACACGCGCCGTCAACTAGAATCAGCAGCCGATATAAGTTTAAAGAGAATCGCCGACTGGGGAGAACGTAATAAACTCAATTTCGCGCCAACAAAGACCTTTCAACTCATAGGTACTTAAGGGAAACCTTAAGGTCCCGCCCTCAGTCAAATTTAAAAATATTAGAATTAGTTCTCGGAACACTGTACGCTATCTAGGACTTATATTAGAAAAAAATTTTAGCTTCCTCGAACATATTAAACAAATCGGTGAAAAAGCAAAAACAAATTTCATGGCAATATCTAATATATCGCTCCCGACGTGGGGGATAAAATTTCGTAATCTTAAATTAATTTATGTCGCAACTTACTTAGGGACCATTACCTACGGAGCCGCGGCTTGGGCTGATAGAACCTTTATTTTGGAGGCTCGGCGTAAACTCCTTCAGAGTCAACGGTTGGCACTTATTTTTCTCTGTAAGGCTTATAGAACCTTCAGCACAGACGCCTTACCAGTACTGGCTGGGGTGCTACCCGTTGACCTTGAAATACAACGTAGAGCATCTCTGTTCTACAGCTCCAAAGAAATCACTAAACCAGACTTCGTTCAACAAAGAAACACGGGTAACTTTAAAGAACTTTTCAAAGCTCCTAAATTAGTTCAAAATAACATTATTTCGGAATGGCAAAAACGATGGGACTCTACGACCAAAGGTAGACATCTGTATCAGCTTTTTCCTTCAGTAGTAGATAGATTACAAACAACTTGGATAGAAATAGATCATTTTGTAGCCCAATTTTTAACTGGACATGGAAATTTCAAACAAAAACTTCACTCAATGACATTAGTTCCTTCGCCTTACTGCGAATGTTCTAATATTAACAATAACGTTGATCAAACAGCTCACCATATCCTCTGGGAATGTGAGCTTTGGACTGAAGAGCGTAATTTAATGTTAAATGGACTGATAGACTTATCTGGGCCCGTATATTATCCGGACCTTGTCAAAAACTTGAGGAACTACCGCGCTTTTAGACGATTTACTGAACAGTATTATTGGAAAAATAATAAATAGCTGATAGGGCCTTAGCAGTAGGTTAGAACGTCAGCCCCGCTAGGTTTAGTCCTCCGCATTCACCCGTGGTGCTCTCCCGAAAGGCAATTTGTGCCTCGTTTGTAATAATGCTGTCTCCCACTATTTAGGTTAGGGAAGTCAAAAAAAAAATCATATGTATGCATTGCAATGCAGCGCATATATGTATTTTTTCTTCTTATTTCTATACCGTCTTTAGTTTAATAACTATGTGGGATCCAAGACAGAAGGCTAGGCCCCCCCGGGATCTAGCCCAGTCGTCACTGATTGAGCTCTTGTCTATTCTGGATGCCGCTGTAGATCCTGGCTCTAACAGGAATCACAGTGGTGGAAAGTGGGTGGGAATATACCGACTCTTTAAAAAATACCGCATAATTTACGGCATTGATTTACTTTTATCATCCTTCTGCCATACCCAACTTTCACTCCCGTACATTAAGTTAGGTGCCAGTACAGCGTCATGGACAGCCAATCTTGCCTTTTCGACATGAATTGGCTCTCCATAACACTGCGAAGGGCACCGTTAACCTTATTACCCGCACTCACTCTTCTTTCAATATCTTTGTCAAACTTTCCATCACTTGTAAATAGAGATCCCAAATAAACAAACTCATCCACTTGTTGAACTCTCTCACCGTCAATCATGCACTCACAAACTGTCCTTTCATTATTTTCGACTACCATTACTTTGGTCTTACTAGCATACACTTTCATTCCTTTCCTTTTCAATGACTCATTCATACAATTAATCATCTGCTGCAATTCATACGCCGACGGTGCAAGAAGAACTTGATCGTCAGCATATAAAAGGCATTTGATGATTAAACCACCCACATCTAGACCCCAATCACGACCTTTCAGATCTTCCAAACAACTGTCCATGAACAGATTGAACAGCCACGGAGACGCGACGCATCCCTGTCTGACACCTCTATGGATGCCAAACCAGTCTGAGTAGGTCCCGTTTACCCTGACACAGGCACTGGAATCATCATAAAGTGATTTCAAAGCCCGTACCAAGGTCCTGTCCAACCTGAACCGGGACAGCAGCAAGGTCCACAACTCATTCCTGGGTACCCGATCATAAGCCTTCTCTAAGTCCATGAAAGCGCAGAAAACCTTTTGGTTTTTAGCCAAAAACTTCTCCGTCACCTGGCGCAAAGAGAAGACTTATTTATTTATTTATTTAACACTTTAATCCAAATACAAATACAAATACAAATTTATTTCTTTCACAAAGGTTATACATAATATAGTTATTTTGGAAGCCTTCTTTTAAGCATAATGCCTGTGTCAGAAGGCGACGCTCTTCCATTTTGTACCTAATAAAGTAACATTTGATGGTAACTATACAATACATATTTGTTTATACATATATATATTAGGTGCTAAAAAAACTTAGTTATGTATTATGTGTGTGTGTGTGTTTGTGTGTGTGTGTGTTTGTGTGTGTATGTGTGTGTGTGCGTGCTTGAGTAGTGTTAGTGAGTGTGCAGGTAAACACAACTAAGTATATAGAATAGAATAAATGTATACCGTTAGTAATGTTACCTATATATTAACTAATAACATACTATAATTATAGTAGAAGTTTTTCTGTTTGTTCATAGTCTAGAGTTTTTAGCCAAAGTGTAACGGATTTTTTTAATTCCCGGTGGGTTAAGTTATATAACGTTTTCATACGATTAGCAATGTTGTACAATTTAATAGATTGTGACTTAAATTGATTCTTTGCAAATTTGGTTCTGGTTGATATAGGTTTAATAGTATATTTACGATTTCTTTTTTTGAGTGCATTATGATCAATTACTTTATTTTTATGTATTTTTAGTATACAGTTTAGTATGTATAATTTTCGTATAGAGAGTACTCCGATTTCAGCATATAATGTTGTTGTGCGGTATAGTCTTTCCTTTCTAAACATAATTTTCAGTAATCCCCTCTGGGATCTTTCTAATTCAATTATTCTAGTTTTCACTGATCCTCCCCATATTGGCAGACAATACGACAAAACAGATTGAACCAATGTAATGTATATCGTGATGAGTAGATCTTTATCGCATATGTTCCGCACGTACTTGAACAGCCACATAAATTTCCTAGTTCTAGCAGCCACAGCTTCTACTTGTTTATGCCAGTTCGTATGGCAGTCAATAATTATCCCTAAGTATTTTGTGAATTTTGCTCTCTCAATGTGAGTACAGTTGCAGTTTTGGTAGTTGTTTGAGGTGGCGGTACATGTATGTGCTTTTAGATGTAGGTGGTTTTTAGGTTGTGTAGCACTGTTTATTGAGAATGGGATAAAGTTCGTTTTGCTTAAGTTAAGACTTAGGAGATTAATATTAAGCCATTTTATAATTTTTGAAAGACCCACTTCTGCTATATTGTACACTTCCTGCCAAGATTTTGCTCTAAACAAAAGTGCCGTATCATCTGCATAAGAAAAAACTTGACCGTTTATGAGTTTAAGAGATGTCAAGTCGTTTATATAGATCAAGAAAAGTGTCGGGCCAAGTACGCTACCCTGCGGAACACCATATTGAGTTGTTTCTTTAAATGTGCTAAAAGTGTTTTGATCTAATTTAACACATTGTTGCCGTTTTTCAAGGTAACTAGCAATCAATGTCAGAAAGCTGCCTCGAATTCCACTCAGTTCCATTTTGCGCATGAGAATGGGAAGAGAGACCGTATCAAATGCCTTCTGAAGATCCAGAAAGACACATAGAGCCTTTTCTTTGCCATCCAAAATCTCTGTTATGTTTTCGGTGAGATCCTGGATGGCATCTTCGGTACTCTTTCCCTCCCTAAACCCATACTGGGCACTTGACAAGAAATTGATGTGTTTCAGGTAATCAATTAAACGCTTGTTTATGATTTTTTCCAGTATTTTAGATAGAATAGTTAAGATTGATATTGGTCTATAGTTACTAATGTTAAGTTTACAACCACTTTTATGTATGGGATGGATTACTGTGATTTTCAACTGGTCAGGGAATACTCCTTGTTCAAGACATAGGGTACACAGGTGTACCAATACAGGTGTGATGTGCTCCTTAGTTAATTTTACGAATCTTGTCGGAATTTCATCGTATCCAGTAGCAGAGTCTGTTTTAAGATTTGTTATAATGGTATTTATTTCCGAATCATCTGGGGTAATGAAACCAATTGAGTTCATCTCAGATGGGAAAGAACTGAAATAATCTATGTATTCCGAACTGGATAAATCAATATTACCATTTATATTTGCCGCCAGGTCTTCACCTATATTAATAAAGTGCTGATTTACAGAATTTGCAGAGTCAACAGGTGTTGGTTTGAGTTTCAAGAGTTCTAGGCATCGTTTTTTGGGGGGCTTTAGGTTAGTGATAGATTTAATTGCTGTCCAAAGTTTTTTGGTGCTTGTTTTACTTTTTTGGAGTTGGTCTTTATCATATTCCTGTTTTAGCCTCTTTATCAAATTATTTGTGTAATTTCTGTACCGTCTGTAAGTAATTCTCAAAATTTCATTATGTTCGTCGTGTTTTAATTCCTTTTGTAATGTGTTTCTATTTTTAATGCACCTGAGAATTCCCGGTGTGATCCAGGGCTTTATGATTCTTTTGCTTTTCGGTACTCGGATTGTTTTGGTGTTTTCTTTTAAGGATTCTGTTAATATAGTTATCAATTTATCTGTGAGAATATTGGGGTCTGCGATATGTAATAATTCTGTGATATTTTTTTCTTTTAGTGTAGTGATGGCTTTCTCATAGTCAGTTATTTGTTTAGTGTTTTTAACAGTTGCTAATTTTTCATGAGAGTAGACGTTCATGGTAATCAGAGCATGATCGGTAATTGTGGTGTCTAAAACTCCTACGTATGCAATGTAATGTTTTGGGTTCAATTTTGTTATTACATGATCTAAACAATTGGAGAGTCTTGTGGGAAATGTATGACTGGGTATAAGGCTATGCATAGCTAACATATCTAGGTAGTTGTTACAATTGTCATCAGCATGTTGATTTATATTAATATTGATGTCACCGAGTAATATTATGTTTTCTAACTGTTTATTATTATCTAAATAGGTATTTAAGGAATTTATAAATCTACTTGAACTATTTGATGGGGACCTATAGATGCAGATAATAGTGCAAGTAGGTATTTGAATCTCAAGGCATGAAGCATCTACTAGGTTTATTTCTTTTACAGTGTGCTCAAGCTCATTCTTTATATAGGTAACTACTCCATCACATTTGTTTATATGATTTGTCGTTGAGTAAGAGAAGAAGTTTAATTTTGTTGGGAGCATTTTCTCGGTTTTAAGGTGACATTCTGTAAGCACTACAATATCCGGTTCGTTTCTCATTTCAGCTAAGTTTGCTTCAAAGTCGTCGAAGTTTTTATAAATACTACGTATATTTTGTGAGATAATCGAGTATTTTGGTTTTTTGGTAGGTAACTTATTTTCAAGCTCTGTGATACTGCAGGTAAATGCAGTAGCATTACTAATACTGTCAATTTCTTCCTGAATTTTGTTATTTAGGTTCATTTCTGAATAATGTTAGTTCCGATAGTTGTACAATTGTAGGTATGTCTAGTAATAAAATATAGAAGTTGCAATGTACCAAGGTGTCTATGTGCTTTGTTTATTAAATCGTACTGTTGTTTATAATTACTTTTTAGTTTCATAGATATTATATTAATATGAGTTTTTGTATAAAAGGATATATAATTATAATATAAAATTATAAGATAATGATCCAGCCCAAAACAAGAAGTATTTTGAATACCTATAATGTGATTATAATATAGTAATAATATATTGTCTTTGTACTTGTCAGTAAAGTTTTTGAGTTTGTTGTGTGTGGGTGTGAATTTTGTTTCTATAATGTAATGATGTGTTAGGATTTTTGTATGTGTGTAAGTGATTAGAGTGAAAGCGAAAAAAATATAAATAATTTGATGAAGTAAGTATAAATTACTGTGTAAAACCATGAGAGTAAGCTTCAAAAACAATGTATAGGATTTATGTTTAAGCCACTTACGAATAACCGATAAAGTTAAAGAGATACTGTCCATTGTTGATAGTCATTTGTCGTGCATTAGTTTCTGTACTTGAGCTTCGTTATGAATTTGTATGATCCTGGAGGTAGTATCTTTCCTGACGAATATCTTTCCGAAAGACGTCCAACAGTATGTATAGTCTTTGGACTTTGCGAGGTCTCGCGCTAGGAAGAATAGTCGTGCTCCTTTCGGTGTAAGATGTTCGGAAACATATATTGGAGTGTCTGCGTTCGTAGTCAAACCAAAGTCCTTGCCACTTAAGGTTTTTTTGTTTCTAATGCAATATTCTTTAGTTTTTTTCAAAAGTTCTGTTTTCATAAATGTTGATCCGAGTTCTAAAATTATAGCTGGGTTTTTTACGGTATCCTTGTTGGCTTTCTTGCGGTATATATCATAAATATCACTTTTCCCGATTTGTAAATTCATTATTTTAGACAGTTTCAGGACCATATCCATTAAATCTTCTTGAGTTTCTTGCGGTTTCTTAGGGTAGTTCTTTATTTCCACGGATGCTTTGCGTGAGTTTCGTTGCATGTCATCGATTTTCGCTTCCAGGACTGTTATATATTCGCGATCCATTGCTGCTTGCGACTCAAGTAGTTCAATTTTCTTACGAAATTCTTCATTTTGTACCGTCAGTAGTGATATGCTTTTGTCGATGTTCGAGTTTGTTTCTTGAATATCCTTCAGGTTTTTGTTGATACCGATTAGTTCCTTTTTTTGCTCAGTAATGATAGACGAGAGCATTTCTTTTATCTCGTTTTTGAAGCTAGAGAACTGAGTCGGTGACCATTCGGATTCACGGGGTCTCTTGTTACGTCGGTAGACGTAATTTGGAGAAGCTTGTAAACCCTCCTGTTGGCTACTTGTATTTTCGGAGTCAGAGCCATGTAGTAGGTTAGAAGTTTTCTCTACGTCACTCAGGTCTTTTTGTTGTGGTGATCTTCGTACAGACATTATTTGTGAGTGACGCGCTCCGCGTAGGCAGTCCGTTCGGGTCAGTTTCGCTTGCGCGCCGGTGACGTTGCGTAGCGTAGCGCCTTTGTGCTACTTGGTGAACTTGTTGAGCTTTTATGTGCTCCTAGTATTTAACGCGATATTAAATTTCAATATTTTACTATTTAATTTAAAAATATATTTAATGCGGTTCGGTGTACGTCTTCTCTAATACGAGGTCCGAGGGGAAGAGGATGAGGCTGTTATCCCAACTGCGTCTATTTGAATTTGAAGAATACGACCCTGTTTTTATCTTGAGTCCGGCCCTGTTTTCTTTGTTGAGTCCGGCCCTGTTTTCTTTGTTGAGTCCGGCCCTGATTTTTTTGGTGAGTGCAGCCCTGTATTTTTGAGTGCGGCCCTGCGTACTTAGCTTGTGTCGGAGTTGGAGAGGGGCGCGCGAAGAACGGTGAACAACGCGTGTGAGCGGGAGACCCACTGTGCGAGAGGGATAGTACACGTGTCACTAATGATAGAATTGAATTGATAAATTAGTCACTGCACTGGATTAACGACTTTTTGAGTATCAAATTAAAGTAGACAGTTGCGTGAAGAATAAATTAAAATTAGCGGAGCGAACAGCAACACGTCTATACCGAATCGTATCTCGGAAGAAAGAGGACGCAACGCAACTCTCACACGACGAAGAAAAGCGTCGTAATGAAACCCACACGCCACAAGGTGTCTAAATCCTATAACGGCGATGGGCTCACCTCTGACACTTTGGGTTAAATTAAAATTGCTTGGGAAATCGTGGACATTTGCTTAGCAAGTGCCTCTGCCTACCTCGCTTTGGGAGTAAAAGAAGTGGAGTGTATTTATTTATCCGGAGGCTCTGCCACCACGGAGTCTAAATTAGGATGCACTGTATTGTGGCTGAGTCCGAAAGTGCGGAAAGACGGATCCGAGGATTTGACTTTGTTAATTAAAAATATACTAGACCCACTGCACCCCTGACCCCCGTGGTGGTACCGTAGGTCTTTACAGTTTGTGGTACCGTTGTACCACTGATTAATAGTGATAGGTATAAAAAATACACTTCACGCCTAAGTGGGGTAAGCAGAGGTACTTCTATTGATAGACATATAATTGATAGTGCGAGTAGAAGTCACATGTTTATACAACAATATATGTATGTATAAATATTACTTTTATTAAATCTATGGACGGAGCTAACAAAGCGATTCGCTAGCGGCTTTAGTCACTTGGAACCTGGTTGAATTGTCATTTCGACAGTCTATTCTAGCCGCTGGGCAAAAATCGCGCGGCTTCAGCAGTGTAAACAGCCACCAGTCACCAATGTCAATTCCCCATAACCTTAATAGACTGGTTTAAGTTTCAGATAAAAATGTCTACTCTTCGTGTACAACAAACTCAAGACAGATCTAACGTGAGGATCAGCAGACTTAATTAATTTAAAAAACGGGTGTATGTGTACTTATTGCATTTATTAAAATTTACTTCGTAATTATAAATATGGCATATCAATTTCCTACTTCGAGTTATGTTCTGATTATCATTCTTGCTAAATTACTTGTCAATCATGGGTCAACAAATTATCCCATGTTGTCGTTACATACCGGCCGTAAGATAATAACTACGAACTAGAGCACTAGTGTCTACTAATTTATAAGTAATAGCATAGAAAACTTCTAGGCCATCGTTTTAATTGCCAGTACCAGAGGACCGGGGCAACGCCTAGCGCATTTTTCACTATCAAAGTATTATTGGCATTGTCTTAGTTGAAATAATTCACAAGATACATTGTCAAGGAAAACATTCTTCGATCCTCGAAGCGTCGGATGTGTGAAAATTGACATTGTACTTAATTTCAACGAAGATAAAGGTGACAATACTTTGATAGTGAAAAATGCGCAAGACGCTGCCCCGGTCCTCAGGTACTGGCAATTAAAACTATGGCCTAGAAGTTTTCTATGCTATTACTTATACATTAGTAGACATTAAGGTACTGGCAATTAAAAAACTTGGCCATCGTATCAAATAGTAATAACTCTCTTCAAGTAGGTTACAAAAACAATCACCATGTTTTAAAATATCATGTTTATAAATCTTTTCATGTTTATAAGGCTTTTAATATAAAACTGGCCGTAAATATAATGTAGTAACTTGAACTACTCTGTAATCTTAAATGTTAAAACAATGTGCATTAATTTGATAATTTGTAATAATAATACGTATACAAAACAAACATAAATTTCGAATTTCTTATTGCACCCACATAATAATATCTTTGGCACACACAGATGCCTTAGAATTTAAAAAAATACATACCTACTAGCACAGTTAGAAGTAAAGTTATTAATTTCGAATTATATCTATTCGATTTTAATCTTGGTGCATTTACGTAAACCAAATTATGGAAAATTGACATCTTTTGAAATCGGTCACTATTTTTAACTGTAACACCAAAAACACTAACCCCAGGTTTGGCAAAGCGTGAGCACGTCATGTCATGATAATATATTTCGATATCTAAATATATAAAAGGAAAAGCTGACTGAATGACTGACTGACATATCAACGCAAAGCCCAAACGGCTAAACGTAGGGACTTGAAATTTGGAACGGACGTAGCTTAGGTACCACAGGGGTGCACTAAGGAAGGTATTCCCGAAATTACTGCGGGAACGGGAATTAACGGGATTAAACGTTTGTATGAAAAATCTAAACCGCTCAAAGTAGACGCTTGAAATTTGGGATGCAGGTACCTTAGTACACTTAAAGCTTAGGTGCAACAGGCTATTGGAAAATTCCCATGGCAACGGGAGTTATCGGGAAAACTTTTGTATGATAAACCGCTCAAGTTAGACGCTTGAAATATAGGATGCAGGTAGGTACTACTAAACTACGCGAATGAAATCGCGGGGCGTCCACTAGTCTATTATAATATCGTATGCCAATAATAACGCCAATACACAGCCACGAAACGAAAACTACGAATTGTATCATTTTCTTACACGCTTTATGGAAAGAGGGCTATTCCAATAAACACGGTGGACTTTTAATAACGTTGGTATATATGTTACCAACGTCAAATTAAATCTAATCAAACTGAACTATTCCGTATTGCAATGCAAAGTAAAATTTAGATCATCCGAGATATTATACCTACAGGATGAGTCAGAAATTTAAGCAGAAGACTACGAGTTTGTATGGAGAGATCGTTTTTTTTACGCCCGACGCATTGACACCTGGTGAAATGCACTCACTAAGGTCTACAGAAATACTGGTCACCGTTGGAATTAGTGGCTCAGGTGGGTGGGAGCGGTCACCGTGGGGTTTTAGTGCGTGTGAGTCCCACATCCATATCCAGTATCCATAACATATATCCCCACGAAAAAAGGGTCTACAGTACACTAAGTACGGTCTGAAAGGGTATTTCCGATTCAACCTGTATATTATGTACGTAAGTCCAGAGTCAACCAAATACCGCGGCCGGTATGAAATTACCCATTCACTATAAAAAAATCTAGTAAAACAACTTAAAAAATCTATAATATTAAGTCAAATATAAAATATTCTACAGGAAAAATAATTAAAATACATTCAATGTATTACATTCATTAAACAGGAACAATATTTAGAATTTGGCTTTGACTGTTTTATCAAATTCTATTGACTAAATATCCACATAATATGTAAGTATTTGAGCTTCGAAGTCTTATAATATGAATTCTAAAAAATAATATTTGACATAATTCTTATATTTAATATCTTAAAACAACATGGAAGCATAGTTCGTAAAAATTTTCTTCATTAGGTACCTAGAATTAATTCTATAAAAATATAATATCTAAAATAGTATAATAATATCATCTGATAAAAACATTTATGACAAAAATATGAATTTGACTGAGTAAATATATCTTAAAATATTAGACAGTCATTTCAAAGTTGTCTTGAGAAACAAGGAAGGGGTCTGCTGTTTTACTATACCTCATACCCACAGGAAGAGTTTCCCGCCTCAAACCTGTGTTAAGTGTACAAAAATACATTATTTCTTAGTAATGTATGAAATGTACCCATAGTTGAAGAATTATCTTCTTACGTTGAAGTTTCGTAGCGTTACTCCAGCAAAATAGTGTCGTTGTGTAGAATTTGATATGCAGGGAGTTTGCGTTTTCCATTGGAACTGTGCTCGAAAACGAAAGTATTTGCGACGATAATTTAATAGCAAAATTATTAGTCTAGCACAGGGTTTCTCGAAGGCTTCTTGTCTAGACGGTAATGGGTTCGCGGAAAGATTTACATAATGTTGCCTGGTTGGCAGTCAAGAGTTTGCGATGCGCATTGAAGCGCGCACTTGATTCTAAATCAGAATTAAGTTTAAAGCCGTGTTTTAATAATTTTGAGCATGCAGTTTGATGGAGCTTGTCCTTATAAGTAAAGAACGTAAAGTTTCCGACATTTCTTCCTACAAGGGTCCATAGGGTATTTTTTATTTCTTAGGATCTGGACAATATAACGAAATGCGACTGTCTGTAGTACAGATGTCAAGATGGTATAGCATATTTTCTTCTACATAACAGGAAATTTATTTTATATTATTTTAGGTTAGGGGTTCGCGATCGTTTTAGAACTCAAATATAAGGGCACTTGGGGCAATAAATTTGAGCAACCCTCGTCTAGCAGAAGCACACTAGGATAAACGCTAGCAGCTTAGGAATTAATCATTACGGATACCAAGTAATTTCAGTTTTTATGGTTCACTGTTTTCAAAATCTTAACCAGCTGAACACAAAATGATGCAAATTCGTGTCATTATTCTTCTGCTGGAGTAACATTTTATTCGAAATGGGGTCCTATTTTGTGATATTCACTAGCAGAACTCCTACCTACAACAGTTATTTAAGAACAAATTACAGTCTATATACCTTTCACAAGGTCTTATTGAAGCATTCCAGCGTGGAAAAATAAGTGGTATCATTGCAATCCTGCAGCAAATACTTATGTTCTTCCATCACGTCGCCGCGGTTCAACAAGTGCACCAGGATATATTGGTACGGGAATACCGGCACGTTGTGACGAGCAAAGAACTTGAGCTTCACCCGCTCTATAACCTTCATGTCTACGAAACAGTAGTCCGCTGAGCAACAGCTGCCTGGCGTTCTGGAAATGTCTTACTTGTTATAGGTATGTGAAAAAAGAAATAATGAGATACACCCAAAAAAGTGATTAGTCACAGCCATAAAATAGCATCTGGTATAGTTCGTGCATTTCATGAATGTGCGCGGGTTTTGTTCGTTTGAATTGTCAACTAGCGTGTCCATATACGACTCACACATCTAAGGCCCGCGCGCATTCATGAAATGCACGAACTATACTTGTGTAGATTACACAAAAAAAAGTAAATATTTATTAATTTGTTTCATTGGTAAGTAATCTTTATTGGTAAGTAAATAGGCTTTTAATCCCAAAACGGGGTAGGCAGAGTCACTTGCGAAGCAAATACCCACGGTTATTATTATTAATTAAACAGCAAACAGAGTTATTGATAACACGGACGGGGCGTATAATAAACAAGAAACTAGAAAGTAATATTCTTACGTGATCTATCTAAAAAAATAAAAGCGAAATACCTACATTGTACAAATGACGTAAAGTAAAAAACTCCCATGCTCACCTCGGATCGTAAGTAACGGGTTTTGCTTTGAGTGCCTTGAAAATCATCTGGTAATATTGTCTGTATTTCTTCTTCATGATGAGAACAATTTGTTTCCCTTCAAATGGAAATTTAGCATTCAGCGCTCCCAACTCGTGGTGCCAGAAAACCGCTGCTTTAGCAACTTCGCGACTTGTATTATCGATCTCCAGGATTTTAGGGTGTTTCTTCCATTCATAGTTACCTTCCTGGAAATATTAAAATAACCAAAATATTTATCTAATACTACTGACTTATCTAATCATATGATACAAAGCTCCAAGTCTGTATGTGATGTACCTACACAATTCCCCAAAAGTTGGTTGATAAACAGTTAAGCTTTGATTTAAGATGTGCTAAAATTCTATGTAAGAATTATAGTCCGCGTCATCTAAGAAGCAAATTCTGCACAATAAGTTGAGTCGAAAGTGTTAATCGACTTCGTCAAGTCTCAGTAGATTGGTTATTTCATCCGACGTTAATGTAAAATATACTGTAGGTATTTGGTGGTGTTAAAGTAACAAATCAAATTTTGCACCTTTTTTTTATCGTGGGGAAATCCGTTATGGATACCCCACCGCTAACGGAGACGGCGGCGGGGTTATGTGGGACTCGCACCCACTAAAACCCCACGGTGACCACTCCCGCGTTATTGCCGGGGCCCCCGGAACAGCCTTCGTCCAAGGGTGGCCCCAGCCGCGCTAGGCCCTCGCGGACCGTCACCGGAATGGGGGCGATCTACGCACCCCCAGCGCACGATGTCGTACGGCGGTAACAGGGTCACCACGCTACCGCCGTCGCCACTCAGGGGCCGTGAATGGCGCGCGAGTCCCCGCCCGCGTGCCACAACCCCTACGCCCTTTCAGTCGCCTTTTACGACAGGCAAGGGAAAACCTCAGTCCTATTCTTATGCCCGGGACTGCTGGGCACATGCGGCGGTCACGTCCCTCGACCGCCGCGGCGGCGGCGAGTCCGCCGTCTGGCCGGATCCGCCGCTTCACGTTCCCCTTCTGCGGTCTCTTTTGCGAGCATAACAGAAGGAGACCGCAGCGCTCCACGCTTCTCTGCTGTCCACCATCGCTGCAACGAGGGTCGACAGGGAGAGATCGGGGCCGACAACCGCGCATAGCGCCGCTCTCTCAAACGCCCAGGCCGTACACACCTGCAAGGTGTGCTCTGCACTGTCGTCGGGGCATTCGGAGCAGTGGTGACATGCGGCAGAGGGCTCCCTCCCCAGTCTATGCAGGTATCTCCCGAAACAACCGTGTCCCGTGAGAACCTGCATCAACCGGAAAGTGAGGGAACCGTGCTGTCGGTACAACCACTGGTCTAGGACGGGGAGAATCGCCTCCACCGTCCTGTGCCCCTCGCTCGGGTTCGCTAACCTGCGATAATAGGTCTTCATTCTGTACATGTAATGGTTGACTTTTGTTTAGTACCGAACTAAATTTACCGAACAACTGAGACATCCACTTCAGATTCCATTTGTCAAATTTAAACTTCAGACCTATTTCGCGTTTGAAAAGCTGTTTTACATTTTATTCAATTTCTCAGGAAATACGTATCATTATACTGATTGAAGTTTCGTTTAAAGAGGGTTTGATTGGTGATTGACTTAGAACAGCGCAGCCTCATCTTTTGAGAAAATAGTAAAACCAAATAAAAAAGAAGTAAAATTGATAAAACTAGGATATGACATTTTTTAATTGGAGTCTTAAGATTTTTGAAATGGCGTGTGATGAAAAATTTGACATAAACATACCGGCAGGAACCTTTTACCCCTGTAGCTATCGTAGACGTAGTTGACGTGCAGCAACCACTTGCCAGTGGCAAGCGCGCACACCATCATGCCAGTGAACGTGTCCTTCGGCAGCACTGATATGAAGTGTGTGGACAACATCTCCATTTTAGTGTTCTCAGCTACCACTCCGCCCATCTCGACTATCATTGTAATTACTCTCTCACGGTCCTTTGAAATAAAATCATACACTTTATATATTACCATAATGACTAATGCAAAAATAAACTTTTGAGATATTATGAACCCTAGGTCACATTTAGCTTTATAATTCGGAAAAAAAGGTTGTTACACAGTCGCTCTTTTCATAACCGACAAGACACACGCGCTCCCTAAACAAGCACGTTTCGTAAAGGTTTTAAAGAACTTCATATAAATTGCGAAATGAGTGACAGGAAGGATCATTACTGTTAATAAGTTATTTTGAACGATGTGTAGTATGTATATATATTTAACGTCTGAACCAATTAAGCTGAAAATTGGTGGGAAGGTAGCTTAAGACCAGGAGACGGATAATATCCGGACGGATAATATATTATAGGATTTTTTTCTCGGACCTGTGGGACGCGTCGCTCTATAAAGGGTGTTGTAATTTGTATAAAATACTGAAACTACGCGAATGAAATCGATGGGCTGCACTATTAATGTTGTAAAGTGGAAAGATTTGATTGTTTGTTTGGTTGATAGGCTATACTTACTTTATCCCGAAATTCCTACGGGATCTAAACAAAAACATGAGTAACACCACGCGATACGCGTAGTATGTTATATTTCCCCCGCTACAACGCCCCAAGTACCTGCTCGTCCGGTTAAATGTTAGCGTTTGTGTTGATCTATGCTTGTTGCCAGCGGGCAAATCGCTGACGCCGAAACGAAACGCGCGACTGTAAAATGAGCCTAAGCCTCTTCTCTTCTTCTCTTCCATTTTGATAAGTCTATTAATGCAAAAGCTATGGATGCGGCGCAAATCCTTAAAATCAACTTGCAACCCTTTAGGGACCAAAGGGACCTAAGGTTTGGTGATAAGTGCCACTCCACCACTAGGCTAGTTATCCAATTACGCTCTGTACTATGTACATGTAACTACAATGCAGTTTAGATATATGTCTGTTTCGTAGTAAGTCATTCAATTAGTAAAATAGTAAACTGTTTTAAAAGTTATACATTTATATCTTACTTTTACAACTAATTACTATTCAACTTGTATTATATTGAACTTTTTATTGACTGGCTAAGGATGAAAAGATAATATAAAAAACAAATTTATTGTAGGTACATTCAACAAATTTATGGTGGGTTCCTTAAAAACAAACATCTGAATATGACTATACTTACATTCAAAAACTCAGATAGCATGAATATCTTCTTGTCACATGCACAAATAAGGTTCTGTTTCATTTTCCATGACTCTTCAGAAGTTCCACTAGGTGAACCGTAGCCTTCACTATCTGCAAGGCAATAAATTATATTGTTATATGTAACAATGACGCATGTTATCCCATTATTGTTCAGGTAGAAGTAGGTAGCTGTCATTGACCACTACCAACATTTCGCGATAGGAGGGGATGGCACGGGTAGGGGACTGAAGTTGGGAGGGCAGGGCTGTTGGAGGGGTTCTATGTTAGCTTTGTAAAGGTGAATTAAATTATTGTTTTCTTTATTACCTGAAATAATTTCTGTCATACGAGGTAGGGTTGCTTTTATTTGCGAAGTAACTTGCATTTTAGATTTTATTGGACTGTAACCTTCCAACTTCTTTTTGTGTTTGTAGCTCTGAATGAAATTTTTAAAAGGGCTGTATGTGGCAGTCATCTTTGTTTTGCCATCTTCTATTAGTTTTCGGAAGCTCACCCTCTTTGGTGTACTTTGTCTACTGAATGATCTGAAAGTGTCCAAAATATTATTTTTAGTAAAAGACAGTGTTATGTTCAAATTAAGATACAAGCTGTTTTTATTATTATTCATTAACTGTAGTTTTAAGAATTTAGACCTAATACTTTTAATGCTGTGCCAAATACAGCAAAAAATATTTTTATTTACCATATAACTTATAAAGGTGTAGAAGAACCAGGGTGTTCTTTGTACAGCAAATCCAATATATTTTATTTAGTTAAAAAGATCTGGAATAATAATTAGTACTTGAAGTAGAGAGAGATAGAAAGATAAAGAAGCTTGATAAATATAAGTAAAAATTATATTATGAAGCAAAAAGTTCAAAGTACCATGCAGGAAAAGAAGTTCCAAATACTTCAGAGGGTATGAAAACTCACTCATTTTCCCTTTCCTTATTCAAAAAATTCTTCATATTGCTCTGTACTTCATTCTCAATTGGTTTGCATTGAATCTCCTGATAGATATCCTCAATAGACCATCCAATTTGTCTTCTCACACTAGTTGGCTGCCTAATTTTTTCCACTTTAGGGTAAAAAGTGTCCACACAGTCTACACCAACAGGTTCGGGCACTGTTACTTCTCTGACTTGGAAGTGTTGGACTTTCAAGTGACCGAAATAAAGTATTTTATCTGTAAATATCTCATGGCATACTGGACACACATAGTGATGCAGTTTCACATTTGTTGTGCATTTATTCACATGGAGAATATAAGCTTCGTAGTCTTCATAGTTATTGTCGCATAACACACATGACACTTTTGGTCTCTCTTTCTTACTGTTAGGGATAAACGGATTCAATGGAGCATTCTCAATGTCCGCCGCCACAAGTGTCTCAACACTGCTGGCACTTTGAAAATGTTCATTTTCAACCGTACATGTAACATGGCATCTGTGAGCGCCTAAAGTATTGCAATACACACATTTTATTGATTCAATATCACTATCAGTTTCATCACTGATTTTATGATATGTATGATATGTATCATTTGAGCTGTCATTTGTTTTTAAATTGTTCTCATCATTATCACCTTGTTCTGTATGTACATGAATATCTGTACTAAGTACTCCATTCAAATCTGTGGCTGTATGAAATGTTGCATCTGAGTCTAAAAAAATACAATTGCATCAAAATAACACAATACAATATCACTATTTTAGTTACGAAACTAAAGCTTGGTTGTTAAAAGTAATTTAATAAACAATTTACTAATTGTATATAATAAACTACACTAAACAAATTTTATTCCTCAAATACAAGATACAAATTTCCTGGCAATAAACAAATGTCCTTAAAAAATACATGTTCAGTTAGAAGTATTAGCAGACACAACAAAATACAATATATTCTAAACTATGTTACAGTTACGTTTAACACTTACCACACTGTTTTCTGATTATGTTATCAACTTTCTCACATTGGAGTTTAAATAGATAAGCTGTACTAAGATTCTCTATGCAGGAATTGCAAACTCGGTCGGGCAAGCCATCGCCGTCATAAATCTGGAACGGTGTAAGGACCATAAAAAATGTTGTCCTATAGAATGCGAAAACAAGTTTTGCGATGCAACATCACAAGATGACATCAAAACTTACTCGGATATTTGCAAACGACATCACCATATCTGATAGTCTTATTGACTCGTCTAGCTCAAATATAGAACAGAAGTCTCCTAACTTTAGGCACAGCCTACATTTACTGAATGTTGATTTGTCCATTTTACAGAAATTAATTATTCTACCTACATTAAATTGCGGTATGGTTCACACAGATACACAGTCAGTTCACTATAAGGCAAAGGCAGGCAGGAAAATAAAACGGTTAACACTCGGACTTTTAAAAAAATAATGACAGCGTGATGACAGCAATATGTCTGTTTTTTATGTTCTGAACTTCAGGACTTTTAGCCCATCCTTATCAACCTTTTTTAAAAGCCTCTGTTAAAACCATTGGGATATAAGTAGCGGTAACGATTTTAACGGATTTTCGTTGTGTTGCAGGCCCAACCCGGTATATAGAAAAATGAACTGTCAGCTGATGGTGGTGTGAAAACTGTCAGTGAGGTCAGTCAGTCAGAGCGATCACCACAATCAAGCCACACACAGGCCAAACACAACTTACACAACTAGACTTGCAAGCCGCGTACCACCTTCAGTCTGTCTCTTGTCCACCAAAATGTATGGAAAATGATGTACTTTTGGATCCAAACTGTCACTTTTACTACTTACTAATAATTATTAGTAAATAATAATTAGTAACGAAATAATACTTGCACTTAACAAGACCTAATCTGATAATGACATCAGTCAAGGGTTCCTTCAAGTGGTCGAGCATATTTCTAAATGTATATTTATGTAAGTTAATTGTTTCTTGTACGAGGAGGAAGTAACATTCCCTATCGAACCACTGATGGTAAGAGACGGTGGTATGAAGTGGACAATGGGATTTTTGGCAGAGCAAAAGGTATGTTGGTTGCAATAGGGTGTCTATCAAATTTAAATCTGCTAAGGGTGCCTTCCTTTCTGTTAAAAAGTGGATTGGCTCCTATTTATGAGTGCACAATAACTACCATCTCCATTACTTGTATGTGAATTGTCAGGGATGTCCCTGAAGATTTCAGTGAAGAGGAAATTATTGCTAGGCGGACCTAGGTTCCTATTAATGGTGGCAAAATATTGAAAGTTAGGATATTTTCTAGAAAATATTTGGTAGATGGTGAGGTTGTCTTGAAGGGTACCATATCTACAAGTACCAATCTGGGCACATTTGATGGTCAAACTTTACCTACAAAAATTTGCTGTGGTTATGCATCTTTACCAGAGCAACATTATATTTATAAGACTGTCCAATGTTTTAGGTGCTGTCGATTTGGACTTGTTAAGGACCAGTGTATGTCTACTTGTTGTTACCACTGCGGGAATGATCATTTAGGGGTGAGCTGTAGTATTCCTGAAACTGAGGCAAATTCTGCCGTGATTTCTAAAAAGGCAGTTTTCTGACATATCACCGATATTGGGTTATTTAGCTGTATGAGATCAGGAAAAGGCGCGTGTTCCTATTTAATCGGATTTATCCTATTCCTTCTAGTTCCTGCAATATTATGTTCATGAAAAGCAGTCAAATCGTTATCAAGTAATACAATTAATTTACTGAAATGGAAACTGATCTCGAAAGTGAATATTGTCAGATGACGCCCTTTTTAAAAATCACGGCAGAATTGTGTGCTCTGCACAGGCAAACACTTAATGCACAAACTTTTCCTACCAGGTTCTTTAAACATAAAAACATGGGCAAGGTCTCTACCTCAGTTATTTGTAGGCTTCCAATCGGCAATTGTTGTACCCCAGTTTTCCTTCATAAGATCACGGTCCGTGACAGATACTTTTTGTTTGTTACAGGCATCAACTTAATAAATAGAATTTTTGTTTATTCTTTTGATTCACTGATCTTGAGAGAATTCATGGTTCATAAATTGTACAGAAATACATAAGCTAATTTTGTATAACTACAATACATATGTATATATAAGCAGTGACTTTCAATGACACATTAAGAGCCCTACAATGCATTCTGAACTATTAACTGAACGGGACATATATAACAAGAGATTCCCCTCCTTTAATAAGCCAAAAGTAATTGGCTACTTAAGTGTGAATTCCGAGAGGCAATATATGTCAAACAGTTCACAACTAAAGTTTGTTAATAACTTGATAGATAAAAAAGTTCATTATGATCTAAATTACAACAGTGATAAAACAAAACATCGCTTGAAAGATCTCGATGAAAAAATTACTCATTTATTGCAATTTCTTCTGGACCAAAAACACAGATTAAATATATCCCACCAGAGTAAAATAGAAAATGCACAATTTTTCTGTTACCGTGGACTACTAAATTGCATTGCAAATACCCCATATGAAAATCAAGAAGCATGGAAAATAGTTGCAGTACTTTTCAATGGCAATATTTATTTGTGTGCTCTTGATACCGAAGAAAAAATTCTAAGAAACAGAAATATGTCTGAAAGAGAAAAGATGTGTTCACATTGGGGATACAAATTTGAGCAGTACATAGTATCAGGTAATGTCGTTTTGTTTTTACATAAGGACACATTTATAAAGTTTTCAGGCACTAGTTACCCCATTTTCCCTATAAAACTGCTGCTCCTTTTCCTTTACTGTGAGTGTTATGACCATTTTCCACAATGACTCTAACCTGGGTGTGTGAATTGAATTAGAGATCTCTTGGTACAATGTCCCTTTGATGTCTTTGTGATAATTTAATTAGGTTTGAATGTTTAGATGTGTTTAGTGTGTAGGTTACAATAAGATTACTTTCTTATTTCAGATATGCCGGGAAAAGAACCAGATATAGAGGATGGCGTTGATGAAAATGAAGAATTTTCACTAGTTTTTAAAACTATGTTAAATAACCATAGAATATTCTATGGTGCCGAGATGGATGGGATCTTATCCCAAGGGATAACAATGGAGAGACCATCTGGTGACATGGGACAGGAAGCTACAGTAGCATATTTAATGGATAAACAGTTTGTAGAACTTAAAACAAGTGCACATCTACAATTTGGTAACCAAGAAAATAATTTCAGGTATGCACCATCAGCCCTATTGACCTGGGTGACAAATAGATCTATTGTTGAACCCCTGCCTGTTGTAAGAGGCGACTATACAATGGTTAGGTATAACAACGCCCCATGGGGGAACGGCCTCTCGGCACTTAAGGTCTTATTACCGAAACGTCTAGTCGGTTCATTAAGTCTTTTTACCGGTACGTCCAGTCAGTTCATTAAGTCTTTTTACCGGTACGTCCAGTCAGTTCATAACTTTGTTTCCCTCGGCGTCCATTCCCTTATGGTCCACTTCCCTGTAAGTCCATATTTGAGCCACGGCTATGACGTGGCGTGACAACAGCGTTAATACACTGTCTCGACATTATAGAAGAATGCATAATGCAATTCGATAAAAAATACAAACATCTCATAAAGAAATTGAACCATGGGAACATCGAATGTTTTTTGGAAAAGATCATACTATATCTACGTTTGAAATTCAGAACGAAGCTGAGAACGTGTTAAAATAACAATGTAAGAGCATGAGCCTACGTAAAGAAGTGTATTTCAATTTTAGTTTAATTAAGAAGTAACTCGCTTTATTCAATACTAGCAGCTCTGGCAAACATTGTTTCGCCAATATACATTATTTTCGCAGCGCACGCAACGAAAGCCCTCGAGGATGAATAATTTTCCCCGTTTTCTTCACATTTTCCATTATTTCTTCGCTCCTAATAGTTGCCGCGTGATGTTATATAGCCTAAAGCCTTTCTCGATAAATGGTCTATTTAACAAAAAATAATTATTGAGATTAGCGCGTTCAAACAAACAACTCTTCAGCTTTATAAATTTAGTTTAAGGAAAGTTTGTAGTTGTATTTATTTCTTTAATTAGGTAAGTCGTAGGGGTAGAAAGATACAGGATACAATACAGGGAAATGGACATTAAGGTAATGGAGGGGGGACATTTAGGGAACTGGACATTTAGGGTAGTAAGACTTAAGAGGCAAGTGGACTTCGAAGGGAATAGACATTCCGATAAAAAGACTTAATGAACCGACTGGACGTTTCGGTAATAAGACCTTAAGTGCCGAGAGGGGGAAGGGTAGCGTGGTGTGGTTCCGTATCACCCAGTAGAGTGTGGATGGCAAAGAACTGGGACCAGGGCGTGTTGCCCGAATCGGAGACGAGTCTTGCAGGACGAAGTGCGAGGGTGAAGCTGGTGTATTCCTAGGAGATCCCCGGAGTCGCCGGACACGCACCGCCGACTGTCATCGAAGGGTTTTAGCCTTGGAGAATCTGACATAGCCGTGTGGTGACGGCGAATAGAATACATGTGTCACCACCCCAGCCCAACCTTTCCCGCCGTGGGGATCGTAAGAGGTGACCGAGGGAACTCTCCTGAGGACGGGCTGCAGCGCTCTCTGTCAGTTAAACCACACAATCACTGCGATCGCCAACCCGTCTGCCAAGCATGGCGATTATTGGCATTTCCCTGCAAATGATCATGTAAATCATTGGAGGAGGACCCCGTCCAGCAGTGGACGGGAAAATTTGAAATAAACTCCTTAATTAAAGGGTTAAAAATCAAACAAATAGTTTTAGTTAATCAAATCTTTTTTTTTTCGCAGAAGATTCAAGACAAGAAAATGGTGGCTGCAATCTTTCTTGGCCGGAGTTGATAAAATACTTTGTGGATTTAGAAATCAAGAAGGTATTGTGGAAGAATTAAAAGTGTTTCAGCTGAATGATCTAGCCAAAATGTCTCAGGTAAGCATTATTTAAATCATCGCGCCATAGGGCGATTCGAATAGCCGTGTGGTGACGGCGAATAGAATACACGTGTCACCACCCAATCCAACTTTTCCCGTAATAGGCGACCGAGGTAACTCTGCAGAGGACAGGCAGCACCGCTCTCTGTGAGTTAAACCACAACACCACTGCCATCGCCAAACCGCACCGCCTGCCAAGCGTGGCGATTATCGGCATTCCCCCAATTGATCATGGAAATCATTGGGTCAGGCCCTCTTCCAACAGTGGACGTCATGTAGCTGATGCTGATAGGGCGACTCAATGTTAAGTGTGTGGGTTTTTCCCCCACTAGGGTCTTCCGCCTGTGGATTGAAAGCATGCTGTTCACTGTGATCCACCGGTTATACACATCGTCTAGGTAGGTAGATCCTGCAATACTGAGCAATAATTTTATGATGTGCTCACTGCATCATGTCAATAAATTAATTAAGCACATGTATTATAATAGATAGTGGATGTTGTGTGAAAGTCTCCCAATCAGTGTGTCCTACCTGTAATGACATACGGAGCTGAGACGTGGAAACTGACGGCACGGCTGGCCCATAAGCTCAAAGTCGCACAGCGTGCTATGGAAAGGGCTATGGTCGGCGTTTCTCTGACGGATCGAATCAGAAATAAAGTAATCCGACAGAGAACCAAAGTCATCGACATAGCTCATCGTTTTAGCAAGAAGTGGAAGTGGGCCGGCCGTAAAACCGATGACCGTTGGGGCAAACGAGTTGTCGAGTGGAGACCGCGTCTCGGCAAACGAAGTATAGGACGCCCTCAGGCAATGTGGACTGATGATATACGCAAGATGGCTGGCAGAAGCTGGATGCGAGAAGCCGAAAACAGTTCACAGTGGCGTGCAATTGGAGAGGCCTATGTCCAGCAGTGGACAAGTATGGGCTGATGATGATAATGAGTGGATGTTACCCAATTCCTTGCTGAAGACGTAGCACGTGAGTCAAGATGGACGCGACATAAAAAAAGTGATTAATACGCTCAGTGCGAGTTGCCTTGTTTAAAAAAAGCGCGTTATATATCTTTCTTAGAGCGCTCAAGTTGCTGAGCGAATCACTAAGTGAATAACAGGGAACTGCAGCGTTCTCTTCAAGCCACTCCACTGATGGATTGAGACGATGGCTCCCAATGGATATAGGTATCACAACTATTGAACAATTCTTTCTTCTTGCTATGCAAAATTCAACCACTAAATTACTTTTTGCCTACAGAACCAGGTATTACACACTCAAGAGTATTATGGTTCTGATTCAGGTAGATGGCGCTAGCGGCATTGAGTCTGAGTCGGCATTGAGGTGCTAAATCCAACGCTTGTTGGACACAATGCCGACTTTCCCCAAAATGACTACTTATTAAACATTTATTACAACTTGTCCCGCTATGCCAATATTATCAAATTAGCTTCCTAGAGATCACTAAATGCCGACTATTGCCAACAATCGGTCAAAGCCTATTCTTTATATTTTGTTTCCAATGTCAAATAGTCAATATGCCAACTTTATTATATTTATATTTATTAAATTTAAAAATATTGGCATAGCGATACAAGTTGTGCGAAAAGTTTAATAGGTAGTCATTGTGGGGAGAGTGGGCATTGAGGGACGTCTTGTGCACATATTCGCGTCACAAATCGAAACCAGTGTTTGTATATTACCCGTCTATATACGAACACAGTGCCTACGGTACTATACTAACTATGGTAAACAAAAAGTTGTATCTAACAAGTATTGCCTTTTCAGAGATTTTGGAAACCGAACATTTGTCTCAACTTCCTGGAAACATTTCTGACATATATCAAGAGATGTCTGGCTAAAGAAATAAGACATAGATACGGTGACCAATCCCTTCAATCTATACACAAGTTGCCTTTGTTAGCGCTGCAATTTGAATGGAGCCCCAGATCACCAGTAAGAGTCACAGATGTTTATGACCATGATGCAAACCCTATATTACCACAATGGTTCATCGATAATATAAGTATTATGAATTGTTATTTGTAGCGTAGTAATGTGAAACAATTAAAATATTTTACAACAGCTTTATACCATTTATTTTCTCACTGCATAGCAAATTATGTAAATCAACATCCATAAAACACTAATCAACAACATGGATACATACACTTAATGATTTATATAAAACTAAGAATTAATCATCCATTCATTTAAAAAAATCTAAATTATATAAAACAGTTAATTATTAACAAAACAACATATTTTATATTATAAACTAAATATGGTGCAATGTACACTTTAAAAATTATACTTATAATATTTACAAAAAGTAATATTATTTTTTAAATTTATAGGGGGTTCAACTTAGTGACCGCTGCATTACATTTTATGGGTAGCAAAGCAATAAAAATAAACCAAAACATACATATACCTCGAGCATGAAAAACTTTAGAAGTTCCTGATTTAGCGTTTAGAATATATGGAAATTTATCAACGCCCTCTACCTGTTTGTTCACGCATTTACACTGACAGGTAAACGTTAATGTCGGGTTTTGATGCTCGAGGTACATCTTGAACATCTTTCAACTGCCTAATTTATTTTTAGTTAATTTTGGTAGCTCTCAGCAGAAGTGATTTGTCACACTGCACACATCACACGCTTTCTTGACTATCGTAGTACATTGTTTGATATCAATACTGAATTAAAGCTGACTTTGCTGTACCCAATTGACAATTATTGGTATTAATAGATATTACATACACACATGATGTTCGGTCCTTAATATATAGGCACCTACTAAAATATACTTACTAAGAATCTCATTTTCAAATGTAGGTAAGTATGCCATTTTTTATGTATCACGGACCGCTCGCCCAGTTTTCAAATTTGAGTGAAGTGTTGTCTACATTTTTAAAATTCACTCTTGAAGATATTATAAAGAGGAGGACGCCCGATTTGTACATTTTCAAGGTTAATTTTTCTGAAGATGCACTGGGCGGGGGTAGGCGGGGCAGGCATATTTTATGTTTTTCTCTCTGGTGAGTATAAAGAGGATTATAAAGGAAGAAATGTTATTCTTTAACACAAATAAAATGACACAGGTACTCTAACATAGGTTCTAAGCTTAAAATATCGTGATCATTATAAAACAAAAACATACCATAGGTAAGGTTAAGAACCAGATATCTACAAGACACACATGTACCAAGTTAAATCAAGTTGTAACGGTAATAAGAAGCTGCCATTAGAGGCCTTCATAACGGTCACATGTATACTGCATTCGTACATAAGACATACAACAAAACGGTACATTGACAATTTATACACATCTAGACATCTCTCAACGTTCGAACTTGAAATTTTAAATTCTGCAAACTTTAAAAAGAACAAAAATATGTAATAGTGAAGAAAACGAAGGTAGACGACTACTTCCGCTTGATTCATACTACCAATGAAAGTGAATAATGACAAACGAACTTGAAAAGTCTAAAGAACATGTCAAGCGAAACTAGCGCCGTTCCTTCTTTCCTTACTTACCGTATTTTTACTAAAAAAAGAGTGTAAAAAGATCATTAGGAGATGAGAACCCTTGAGAGTGATGAGAACATTACTCCAACTATTATATCTGCCTATTCCGCCAGCCACAGAGAATCTACTTGTATTTAGATTTATTTGTACCCGTCGCCGTTTTGTAAAATGTATGACTAGAGACAGGTACCTACTCATCATGTATTAAAAATTAATAACACACAAAATAATATTTTAGATGCTTAGGTAATAGACTTGTGAATAATTAGGTAATAGTGAGAAGATTCCCAAATTAAATACTTAATAATTTGATAGTATGTACACATCATTTATTTTTATTTGTTTTTTTGTTGTTTGTTCATCATTAAAGCGGCGTGGGGCATTGCGACGGATATGATGATCTTTTTACACATGGCAGTAATAATATATGAAATGATAATAATAAATGTGTATGGTTCTTAAAATACATATGGCATTGATTTAAACTTTACAAAACGCCACATAAAAATATCGTATTTGGACAAAGCCAACGAAATAACACTAAGGATTAAGAGCTCAAAACTACCACATAAAGATGTAATTTGTAAGTCTTTATGCGTAATCTTTTACAGTAGTGTGTGTTCATAATTTTGCAACGAGTAGGTAGTAACCTACAATAAGGTAGGTAGGTACCTACAATGACTTTGTTCTATATTTGTGTTTTTAGATAGTCAGAAATATTCAAAATACTCGGAAAAGTAGCAACTCGGGCCTGTCACTTGCCATATAATACGTTTTTTGGTGAGATATCGTATACACAGCATAATATCAATCTGGTTTTATAGTCGCGCGTCTCAGCGCATTCCAGTCCAGTGTTCAAGTAATTTTGTCAACGCGCGTTTGATAATAGGGCTTGCGGCCGGCTCTCATATTTCGTTGTATAGTAAAACAGTGTGGCGTGTGAACACTCACGAGACACACGACTCTAAAACCACCTGTGG
Organism: Conopomorpha cramerella; assembly: GCA_012932125.1. Taxonomy (NCBI): domain Eukaryota; kingdom Metazoa; phylum Arthropoda; class Insecta; order Lepidoptera; family Gracillariidae; genus Conopomorpha; species Conopomorpha cramerella. Next base: position 29,016 of record SJJU01002858.1, read on the forward strand.
ACAAAAATATGCTCCTAGAGTCTGGCCAACAAGGTACATGTTTTTCAAGTTAAAACTCTCTGGATGTCACGACTCGCTGGTTAGACTCCAGTACATACATAGGTGCCGTTTGAATTATGTATTCTTAAACTTATAGTACCTCTACTGTTATACAATTCACTTCAAAGTTTCCATTGACGTTGTAAGATATAATTACATTTTGTGTTCGAATACTACATATCATAAAAACAGTCTTAATTTCACTTACATTTACAATCCCTGTTCTGACAGATTTCAATTTGTACTAGCTTTTTTAATAACTCAACTACTAGGCATTATGAAAACTCAATTATTTTATTTCTATGTAGGCACGCTTTGAGGGCAACGTTATTTAAACGTCGAGTTTTGGTACATCGTCGCCACGAATTATCTATAATAACAATGTTAATGTTATGTCAACATTCATATCTATTAGCACACATATGGAGACTAGGTTCCTAGCTCATGAGTCGCCGATTTATCTACTTACAACTATTGTCAAAGAATCGTTCGTAAGAGTACTAAGCACTAAAACTTCATGTTTGTGTACCTAGTGTTATCTAGGTATAAAACACCAGACTTTAAAACATTTAAGGACATATCTACACGCATACAATGTCTCATAATACAATCTACTCACATATACTCAGCATACATATTTTTACAAAACAGGACATAAAAGATGATTGAATAAATTTGGTCAATGTAAGCTCATGCCTGCGCACGAGGTATGCTCTCCGTGTGTCTTCACCAGAACACGTGTGTATGTGTGTGTGTGGGTACGCGATTACCTCCTAAATATGTGGTACTGATAAATCCTCTTAACTTATATAAAATATATTAAATCTTTGTGCTAACTTACAATAAATTCATTTTCTCAAAAACAACCTAACTAATCAATGAGAAGTTACCTTTTCCGGAATCGTGATCACATTTTTTTACAATATTCTTGAATTAATTATTGTATATAATAGCTCTGAATAATACAATGGACCCAAATATTTCTGTAGGTACAGTGAATATTATATCACATTCATAAGTAGGCATTGAAGCATATTAACCATCGTCGTGAATCCGAGTGTAAATAACTTCGTACTATAGTTATATAGCAAAATGTTTTGTAAAGAGCACTTCTCATTGGATTGGAAACAATCTACATCTAAGCATGCTTCGCACGCCATATTGGTCTCGAATTAGTAATACCTATTATATAGCTATCTAGGTACATAAACTTTGTTGATGAATGAAATACATACCAATAATATATGTATATACCAACCATCGTCCACAACTAATACGATTAGCCAACTATCCTAAAATATTAAATCTAACAACATCGGTGTATCACGTCTAATATCAATTACATAATATATCTAATGTATATAACTATATAAATTTCGATGTTTGTGTGTTTGAATGGTGATTTTGTGATATTGTCATGAGCACATTCCACCTTCATTGGTGCTGTATATAAAACATCATTAAATAGAATTTAACATGGCGAAGGCGAATATAGCATGTTTTTCTCTCACTAGAAATCATACAATATGTCTATTACTACGGTTTACAAAAAATATATGTATAATTGTCCATTTAAGGAATATTTTAATAGCCGTTTACAAGTCACATGGGTGCTCATTAAATGTCTGATATATTCTTCAACATTGACTCAGCTACGGGGAGCGCGTTTTAATGTTAAAATTACCCATAAACAGTAACCTTCACTGAAGGCATTCATATTGTACTCTGTAGAGATATCCAATACCGGTTATCTGTACAAGTTAGACTTAAAGTAACATATTTACAGTATACATAATATATTGACGTAGTACAAAATGTAGTCGACTAGAGGTCAACGTACGGTGGTTCAATTTTATCAAGATCAGCTAGTAAGTCGGCGGTGGGCGCAAGCGTGTCTAGCACCATGATTTCTTCGCGCAGCATGTCGTGCAGCGGGGACGCGAGCCCGGTGTCGCCGCCGCCTGCCAGCGACGTCTCCACAGAGTTCCCGTTGATTAGGAAGTCACGGTTGCTGTAGCTGAACACTTTCTCCTCCACCATCTGCGGCGTGGAAGGTACAGATTTAGATGTTACCCCGTTTCCCAAATACAAATCTGATGCGAACAACTCCCTCGCTCGGCGCCGGGGATCGATCTGCAAGTTCGGCACCGTACGCTTCTGCGGCACCGGCGTGCTCGGCACCGATCGCGATATGTAATATTTGTTTTTGTCGGTGTCGAGATCAGCCAAATTGAGTTCGAGACTATTTGTGCGCTTCAGGAAGTCTTCGACGTTATCGGCAGTTGCAGCATCGTCGGCAATAGACTGGTCGAACTGCGCATTCCTATCTAAAATATCGTCACTGGGCAGTAAAGAATTCAACTCTTCGCCTAAGATCTGTGGCTCCGGCATAAGTTCACAACCATTTGTCAGCGTCTCGTTTGAATTTATCATATTTTGTGGCGCTCCCGCGTTAAGTACTTCATTACTGCTGTCAATTGCGTCATATATTTTATCGAGTGTTTCGGGATTGAGTCCAGCTTTCGAGATGTCGCATGTATCTGCGAGGGATCCGAAATCGCAAAATTCGTTCGGTACTGGTGTCGGAGGGACTGAACCCACAGGAGTCTTGTTATAGAGCCCGGCGTTAATGGCCTGCTTCAACGGCACTGACTGGGACCTGAACGTCGTGTCGTGCTCCGCTCTGTACGTTATATGTGGATCTTGGAAGAACTGGCTAACTTCGCTCGACAGAGGATCAGCTGATAGAGGCTGGGTTAGGTCTCCATTCATAGAATCTCTAAAAGAAGAAGCCGATAAGAAATTTAATGACATATAGCCGTGTCCGTTCGACGAAGCAGAGCCGCTTTGAAACGTATGGTTCTTGTATTGAGTACAAACTATATTAGGAGAGGGGGGTGCCGACATCGCCATACAGTATTTTATTCCTGGCAGGCACATTTGCGATTTAGGAAGAAACTTTTGTTCATTGGGTATAGCAAACTGCTTGGGACAGGTATCGTTTACGCCAATCGTTAGAGGGTTTCGCTTCTTGTGTTTGGGAATAGGCCTGGAGCAGAGGCGCGAGCGCGGCACGGGAGTGTTGCGCGGACTCACGAAGGGGCTGGCGGCGGTGCTGTGAGATATTGGGGAGGTCTGCAGCGATCCACTCAACAACACAGGTTTCTGATTCGATTTTGACGGACTGAGACCCCTTTGTCCGAAACCCAAAGGTGATTTAGAATTAAAATTACCCGGTGAATGAACACCATCTGATATAGGAACGAAATCATACTGTTGTGTTCTTGTTGTTGGACTTTGGGGTACCGTGTGACAGTTTCCGTTGTACGAATTGGGGACGGCACTATTTATCAATGATGTTGTAGATCTCTCAGAATTGTTGGGCACATTGTTGCTGTCAGCTATGGTGTCCACATGTTTTGTATTCATGGAAGGATTAGGAAGGTTTGTCGATCCGTTTGCAATTTTTTCGATTATATTATTTTTCTTTTCGTTACGTTTCACAACTTCGTCAGATATTATAGACGTGGAATTATGATTTTTAACACTCTCTTTAACCCTTTGCTCGTCATCCTGACTAACCGGCAGGCTCTGAAAACTGGACCCACTCTGGTTCTTCAAATTCTTAGCTAAGAGCTCACGGAGCTGAGATATCTTTTCATTCTTGCCTTGGCTGTGCTCGTCTTGCGGGTCCAGGCTTGCGCCTAAAAAACCGGTCGGCGTATGGTCGGGGTGCCGTCGCGGGAAATAATGCAGGAGCTCTTCGTCGTTCTCCTGCGAGTTGCCCTCGGCCTCGTTGAGGTAGTCGTCGAGGTCGTGCTTGTCTATGTTGCAGATGGAGATGACGCGCTCGCGGGTCATGATCTCGGAGTGTTTCTCCTGACAGATGAGGTCGTCGCCCGCACTACCCGCCGCCGGGCTCGCCGCCTGCACTTGATCCCGGGCCAGCGCCGCGGCGGTGCTTGTGGACCGGTTCGCTACGTTTTTTGGATCCTCTAAAAAAGTGTCCTCTGGTCTCGAGGACGGCGAGGCGTCGAGCGAGTGGCGGGCGGCCAGCTTGCCGCCGAGGATCTCGGCGGCGCGCATCTTTTTAGGCAGGTACTGTGCGGGGCGCGGGTCGGGCGGGCGCGGCTCAGGTGGCGGCTGCGCGTTTTGGTACGCCTCCAGGATCAGCTTCTTGCCCGGCAGCGGCAGTCGCTCCGGCGCGCGCCGCCGCTCCGTCGACAGGTCCAGCGACGCGTCGCTGCTCAGGTTCATGGGCAGGTGCGGCGGCAGCGCGTGCGCCGGCGGCAGCTCCCGTGGGAACACCTCGGGCTGCCGGTAGCCGTAGCGCATGTCGTACCCGCCCGAGTACATCTCCTCGTACGGGTAGCCGGTGGGCCCCGGGGGCGCCGGACCGCCGCCGCCGCCGGCCGCCCCGCCCACCGCCCCGCCGGCTCCCGGCGAGCCTTCGTGCTTCACACGCAAGTGCCCTACGCCGTACGACGTCGACGGCAGCTCTTCTGGGACCTCGGGCGCCTTGTACTTCTTTGGCCGGCCAGGAGTTCCATGTGTCTGCTGTAGATAAAGCGTATTAAGTTTTTTATTTATTTCTTTTAATTTTATAAATCAAAATAAAATATGAACGATTAAAGTACCTGAATCTTTCTTTTCAGTTGTTTCATTAACTGTCTGCCAGATGGATCTTCGGTGGGTGGCACTGCGAAACATAGGGACAATTATGAATACTGCACTATGAAATAATTTAGGGTATACTTGATGAAATGTGAGGTACCGTGCGGCGGGCGAGGCGTGAGCGGCGGCGGCGAGGGCAGCGCGGCGGCGGACGCAGCCGCGGATACCAAGTGCCTCGACAGCTCGGACAGGCTGCCAAACTTGATACCTGCCACGATGATTCAATGTTCAAAAGTTGTAACACCAATAGGATTGTCAAGACATTTGCATATAGATCCAACATTGTTGTTAAATATAAATATTACATTTAAGGGCATATTCTTGAATTTACCTATTTTGTATTTTTGCAGGCCCAGCTATTTTGTACACTTATGCGATAAATGTTGATATTCATTAGATAGAACATTTCTTCATCTAAAAAGGAAGAAATCAAAAAACACGAATATTCCCTGTTATATGTGTTCAAAATTTTCTTGATCCCTAGACACTTTTGTTACAATTTCGTATGGGCTGATGATGATGATGATGATTTACAAATTTCAATTTCAATAAATCCATACGTCAATGACTGTAAAAAAAATGGTTGTTCTGTGCTCTCGAGAATTCTTTGACTCTGATCATCGTACGTAGCAAAACCATTTGCCGTTCATAAAAAAATGTTTATAATGACCAAGACCTCCGGTAATTGATGCAGCAATAAATTTAGTATTTCCTATGATTTGAAATATTTTGCTTTTTACATGAATAGTATGCGGACATTTGTCAAACAATTTGCTTCAGTGTCTTTCATTACCAGATCGAGAATTTTTTCTTTATTTTCGTCAGTAGTGAACGTTGAAGGCCTTCCTGAGCGAGGTTCGTCTTTGACACTTTCTCTACCACACTTAAATTCAGTTACCCATTTTTTCACACTTGAATATGAGAGAGCAGAATCCCCTAATGTACCGACCAAATCATCAGATGCCCTTCGTTGATAACCCCTTCTTATGGGGGTACTTGATCACGGCACGGTGCTCAATTTGATCCATTTCAAGAAATTACGTCGGATTGTTTGATAAATTAGTTCATATAATATCGACTAATAATTGAAAACTTTTTGAACTTCGCATGAATAATGAGCGGGAAACGGTTAAAAAAAATACATTTCTTTTTTTTTTAAACAACTCCGGATGTGGCCTAGGCCGAGAACTTTTCAATCTACCCTCGTATGTCATCCTAATTCGTGAAGAGTACGCGTTTGGAGAGAACCTGGTCTTTGGAATCCACTTCAGCACCTACGGCAAGTACATTTATAACAAGGTTAAAAAAATATAGTTTAGATACAAGGCATTATGACTGCTCTAAAATGACTCTCGATGAGGTGCTAGTGCCTGTAATCTTGCCCCACAGACGGGGAAAGGGACAAAATTTCCAGCTAATGCATGACAATGCCAATCCACATACGGCGCGTATCGTTACAAATTGGTTACAACAACACGATATCCAATCTTTAGACTGGCCTGCTCAATCTCCTGATTTCCCCTGATTTAATTGGCATATTATACCAGGCATGCTCAATTAAATCAGAGAAGAGCTCTCCGGAAGTTCCCTGAATATATTGTGCATGAAAACCAGCTTTCCTTCAATCTTCACCATAGACTTATAAGTTTTTTTAAATTTAATTTTAACCAAAACATTATCGTCAGATTAAATAGGCTAGGAAATTAGATTTATTTTAATGTATAGGTCTTAAAAAAAAGTATATTTTTATATATTTAGGTTTGATTCAAATATCCCTAGATCAAGTTAATGTGTGTATTACCCGAACTAATATGGGGGTAGTACAAAAAAACTCGAGAAGAACGAAACACTTTTCATTCGACATGTACACCAATGTTACGAAAATTACTTTTAATATCAAAACAGACATTTTATAAACCTGTCTATGTGTGTGTGATAATACGTATAGGAGAGCAATTTTGTATGCAGCGATGATGATGCAAAAATAGAAATAGGCCCTTAATAGAAACCGAAAAACTGCATAAGTATGAATAGTTAAGTAAAGTGTAAACTTATAGGAATAACAGCTACATACCCAATTTGTTTTCAGCCCAGTCACACACAATTCTCTCTGCCTCTCGATTTGCTGGCTGCAATTCCTGGTGAATAAAATATGCAACATTATTTAGAGAATATAAATATTATCACCGTGATTGTTTATGCTCCAGCATAAATAACTTCATGGTAAAATGTTTCCATTCATTTTTTTTTACCATACGCAATTATATTTTATGCGCATGATAAATCCTACATATCAGCAAATTCCACTAGTGAAGGTACAGACAAGAAGAACGCGTTGAAAGCGAATGCTTTTTTTTTTTACAAAAATAGTGTTTAGTTTAATTACTTTGTGAGGAGACTTCGTCTAATAAAATAATTGATTTTGCACTGGTCTAATACGGGTGCCGTAAAGAAACATTATCCCACATAACAGATGTCATAAATTCTAGGGTGAAGTATTGATCAAACATTTTGTTGCAATTGTTTCAAGTACAAGGCACATACATAATTTATATTAACATTATACATTACCTTTAATGATGATTCCCCTAGATCAGGCAGCTGTGGCACTTCCAACTTGATCTTTTTTCGCAGACCCGCATAGCAATACCTTAAAAAGAATAAAGTACTTATAAGTATGTACCTATGATACAAGAAAATTGTATCAATCAATGGCTTCGTAACGTAATTTCGTTTTTTCTTGGTTTCGACATCTTATTCGATACTAGGCCCTTTATCATCCTTGCAATGATACAATCCAACAGACAGGGTAGAAGCTTGACTGTGACTGAAATGGTGCTCGAGCACAGTTTGTCTCCTTTAAGACAAACACGATTAGAATGGGACAAAACGTTACATGAGAAGAGATCTGTATTTGAGAGTACTTTTAGATGACTTGATTTTGTCAAAATGTTGGTTTATTGTCTATCGGATTACATACTTGTACAAACAGTTTTAACAAGAATATGACAATGTGACGTCAGTGATCCCGACGAACCTAAAAATCTTGCACTCAGGAAAACATACTGTTTCCAACCAAGTAGATATAAAATATGGATGTGTGCATATAAAAAAAAACTACAGCTGAAAAGATCACAATTATTTGTGCAAAATGTATTAGTGTCGTGGATTATAAAGGATCATAATTTATTATTCATACGACTTTGATTATCAAGTACAAGAACTTATATAAAAAATATGTAAGCGGAAGGCAGATAATGTGTATCTGATGATTATAATCCTACACATAGACAGAGATAACACTATTATAGGTACCTTTATCTTTGAGTGGCAAAATTTATTTTTATTATTTTACACTCCGATTTGTACCAACATACTTATTCTTGAACTCTTAAAGGTGAGTCCAGAAAAAGATAACATTTCCGCTAATTTATAGATAGATACTAGCTAAGCGCCGATACTTAAGTTTTGCAAAAAAATATCTTTATTAGGCCTTGCTAGAATATTAACATAAAATATTTAAGTGATGCAAACTAAGTGACAAAATCATATCCATAATCTATACTAATATTATAAAGCTGAAGAGTTTGTTTGTTTGTTTGAACGCGCTAATCTCAGACAGAGAGTTAGACTACTGGTCCGAATTGAAAAAATATTTTTTGTTGAACCGTTGTTGTAGACCATTTATCGAGGAAGGCTTTAGGCTATATAACATCACGCTGAAACTATTAGGAGCGAAGAAATGATGGAAAATGTGAAAAAGGAGGAAAATTTTTCATCCTTGAGGGCTTCCGTTGCGTGTGCTGCGAAAACGGTTCAAAAGATAGCAAAAATATATGTATGATGAATTATTCCTCTTGAAAGGATCTAAAAAATGTCCACGACAGTATAATGTCTATCTTTTAAGATTAACTTACTAGAACTGTTTTTATGGTAATCAGATTTGGTCGAAATTAATGCATTATTTGTTATCTCTATTATATGAAAATGAATTGATGTTCGTTAGTCTCGCTAAAACTCGAGAACGGCTGGACCGATTTGGCTAATTTTAGTCTTGAATTACAAGTGGAAGGCCAGGGAAGGTTTAAAAGTTGTATTTTTTCTAATACCCGGGGTACAAAGGCGACTTCCTATTGCAAAACAAATGCTTGCGGGGGACAGCTTGTGCCAGGGTAATATTTTTTCGCGGGGTTTCAGGGTATCCTGAGATGGCACGTGTCACTGACAACTGAGACAGATTACTAGAGGCGCATCATGGAAGTAATGTGTAATAAGTATAACTGGAATGTGCATCTAGTACGAGGGAATTGTGTCCCTTTCTTTCACATTGATTTCTATAATAAGAAACAAGTAGGGTGACGATAAATTTCGTTATCATGAGGTACTTCATCAAACCGACCGCTACAAGTTGGGTTATAATTTTAACTAATTTAAATTGTCAATATCTCAATACCTACCTACTCTTGAAACTTTTCTATGGCCATTTCACATGCACATCGTTAAAACCTACCATCGTTCTTAGGGTGACAACGGATGGGACAATGTTTTGACGTAAGCACAGACACAGACTATTTATTGAAAAAATTTAAACTATGCGAACGAAACCGTAGGGTAACCATTAGTAATGTAGATTTGCGAACCGAGGGGACAGACAGAAGACTTCCGAATATCAATTAAATCGTAAGTAATGTATTCGCTATTATTATTCGTCCAGCGTAAATAACGACCTTGATAATCAAAGAACGTAGTAAGACTCATACAACGAGTAGGCGGTGATACGCTGGCTCTATACCTATGCCAAGCTTACTGTCATATGGTTTATAAAGTCCCAAACATTGCATTTTAATTAATATATGTTTACTTCTAGTTGACTGCCCGCCACGTCAATAGCTTGGACGGACATATTGTCGCCACCATGTGAGGCCATTATTTAATGAAAAACAGGAGGTTCTCAAGTCGACGCGTGTATATGTATAGTATGTATATGCATGTATATGCATATACGTATGTATATTTATTTATGAAAGACCAGGCATAAAAAAGTAATTTAATTTTTTATGAGAAAGTTTTACTTGTAAAATAACTGAATTAAGTAACATTTTCATTAATTACACACATCAAAAGTGTCTAGGGATCAGGAACATTTTTAGCTCTAAAAATAATCTAATTTGTTTAAATCAAATCTAATCTTCTGGATTGGTCTCACCACATTTTGAATGAATTCAAAAATATATCTTTGATTGCAATCTTCTAAAATCTTCCTTGGACACTTTTGATGTGTGTAAATTCTTGGTAACAAAATAACTACTTCTACACAAAAACAATTGATTCTAGTTTTAACTTTGTGACTCTCTTTCGGGAACCAATGTTAATTTTAGGATGAAAGTAATAGAGACGAACTAGTTGTCAAAAATGTTATCTTTATAAATCTAACAGTCTATAAATAATAAAAAGTCCTGAACTACACGACGAGAGCTCTGCCTAAATGATTGATGATAATTAAGATAAACTGAGAAGAATAAATTATTATAAGATAAAAGTTATGGTTTCTCATTAATCTGCCCAATAAATTATTCAACGAGTACAATATTGCCAACACGGAAAAAAATAATTAGGTTATAGTCTGATTTCTAATTAGATTCCAAAAAATCTACCAATGATGTGTCACTGTCATTAATGTCAATGTGATACCAGATATAACCAACCTTGGTTTGGTTGGCTCTTATTTTATTTACGTCTTTTATATAAAATGAGTAGGTTAGGTACTGGCAGTTTACGAGATATTTACTTAACATTCTCAATTTTCGTTACTTGTTTATAATCATAAATACTACTTATGTCACATAATATTCCGTGAAGTGTTATTTTTTATGTCGGTTTATATGGCAAAACAAACTTTGCCGGTAGTCTATTAACAGCAAAGGGTGATCAACGAAGAAAACGTAAAAATATAATTTTCCTCTATAAAGTATAAAAATCTTGCATTAATTTTGCATGAAAAATTTAAAACTTATCGTCGGCCAAAAGACCAGGCGGCCTACAATTACTAAAACATAAAGTTAATTAAGATTAAAAATAAATGAATCTGCGCATAGTTATACCTACGTACTAAATTAAATAAAACACGTTGATAACATGTATAATAGGTAGGTAATTCCTCACTTGCTTTCGTTAGTAAGGAAATATAAAAAATACACTTCACGCCTTTTAATCCCTCAGTGGGGTAGGCAGAGGCCTATATGGCGTGCACACCATATAGGCGTCTTTGCCTACCTTAGTATTTTGGCTACCCGACCTAATAATAGAGTTATTGCTTTTTTACTCACGAAATATGCTAACAAAGATCCTGTGTTTTGTGGGTGAGTAGATATGTAGGTAGGTACCTATATTTCGTAAAGACAAGTTATCTATAGATAGGTGTCAATCCTTGGGGCTTACTGCCTACCTTCTCGTAAACGTCAGTGCACGCCACTAGCAGAGGCACTTGCTAAAGCAAATGCCCACCATTCAACAAGCGTATTTAATCCAACGTGACAGGGGGTGAGCCCATCGCCGTTATAGGGTTCACACACCTTGTGGTGTGCGGGTTTCATCACGATGTTGTCCTTCACCGTACAAAAGTAGAGGAAATATATTCAAAACATAGAACAGTAGATAGTTTCAGAAGGTAAGCTGAAACCTGAATAATAGTACCTAGTAGCCAAATCTTAACCGTTACATTTTCCTAGACGGCAAAGTTACCTAGTAGGCAAGGTCACACAAGGTAAGCCGATAGGAACCGTGTTGTATGGTAGCTTCGCCACTGGTAGGCAGTTAGTTAATAGTTTATAACCAGAAGTACATACAATTAATACCCTGCTACGCCGTAAGGGACAGAAGATAAATATGTCTTGGTCTTTCATTTCTGCATGTTTATAATATCGTTGTTTCGTTTTATTCCAAACGTCAGTTTCAGATTGCAAGTCTAGTTGTTTTTGGTCTGTGTAATTCTTGGACATCTTCTTTCAGAGAGTATTTTTATTTTTGTTTTTTTATTTTTACTAGCTTTCCCGGCCAACATTTGTTTTGCCATAGGAAGTCGCCTTTGTACTTCGTGTATTGGAAGAAATACACCTTTTAAACCTTCCCTGGACTTCCACGTATAATTCAAGACCAAAATTAGCGAAATCGGTCCAGCCGTTCTCAAGTTTTAGGGAGACTAACGAACATCAATTCATTTTTATATATATTGATTTATTCAGGACAGCCAACAAGAAATACACTTATACATAGTTGATACAATTAAAAAAAAAAACAAAGTGAAGTGTTCCCTTAATTACAGGCTACCACAACATTAATTATAAAAACTTAACTGTACGCAACGCAACCCTCATTTTATAATGGAACACATCGTGATGAAACCCACATACATAACGGCGATAGAGCCTATCGCCGTTGCGTTAAATACGCTTGGTGATCCATGGGCATTTGCTTAGAAAGTGCCTCTGCTTACCCCGCGCTG